>ONZH01016252.1:0-61860 GCA_900303285.1 Rhinella marina
AGACGGTGGGTATAACACCAGGTATTTAATAATTTTGCAAGAGAACGCACAGTACAGTTGCCAATTATAAGGCCTATATATTTTATAGTTCAAGGTACACAGCCGTGTACTAACTTTTCAGACGGTGGGTATAAACACCAGGTATTTAAATAATTTTGCAAGAGAACGCACAGTACAGTTGCCAATTATAAGGCCTATATATTTTATAGTTCAAGGTACACAGCCGTGTACTAACTTTTCAGACGGTGGGTATAAACACCAGGTATTTAAATAATTTTGCAAGAGAACGCACAGTACAGTTGCCTAGTATAAGGCCTATATATTTTATAGTTCAAGGTACACAGCCGTGTACTAACTTTTCAGACGGTGGGTATAAACACCAGGTATTTAAATAATTTTTGCAAGAGAACGCACAGTACAGTTGCCTAGTTATAAGGCCTATATATTTTTATAGTTCAAGGTACACAGCCGTGTACTAACTTTTCAGACGGTGGGTATAAACACCAGGTATTTAAATAATTTTGCAAGAGAACGCACAGTACAGTTGCCTAGTATAAGGCCTATATATTTTTATAGTTCAAGGTACACAGCCGTGTACTAACTTTTCAGACGGTGGGTATAAACACCAGGTATTTAAATAATTTTGCAAGAGAACGCACAGTACAGTTGCCTAGTATAAGGCCTATATATTTTATAGTTCAAGGTACACAGCCGTGTACTAACTGTTCAGACGGTGGGTATTTACACCAGGTATTTAAATTAGTTTGCAAGAGAACGCACTGTACAGTTGCCAATTATAAGGCCTATATATTTTATAGTTCAAGGTACACAGCAGTTAGTGCCAAATATAGTTTGGTATGTAGCAGAGCACCTAATACACCACTAATGCCTCTCTCTGTCCCTACTCCAGCAGCTATCCCTGAATACAGCAGCCGTTCTCTGTAAAGTCTATATTGTAGTAAAGCTATCACTGTACTGCACTATAGTAGCCCTGATAAGGGCTTTTAATCACGCTCCTGCCTGTCCAACAGCTAAAACCTGTCTCTCCCTTCTCCAGCCTCTGTCCCTGACTAAGTTCACGCAGCATATGCGTACGAGCAGGAAGAGCTGAGTTTTTAATATTCGAGGTCACATGGTTTTTCCAGCCAATGCATGTAGACGCCGTTTTCGCGCTGCCAGCGTGCTCAGCGTGCCTGTCATACCCCCCCTGCATGGTGATTGGTGGAAAAAGAGCGCCAGGGAAGGTGGGAGGGGAAACGAATTCTAAGTGCGCCATCGCCGTTATACTCGAACGAAATCGAGTACGCCAAATAGCGTAGTATTCGATCGAATACCAGCTCGATCGAACACTACTCGCTCATCTCTAATTATAAACAAAAAATCTACGCACATGGAGACAAAGGAGGAAAGCTAATGTCAGCATTAATTAAGAAACGCCGTGAAAGATCGTTTATCTCTAGCATTAAAAATAAAGATGGTAGATTAGTGTCCCGTACCTCAGAGATCGCTGGTGATTTTAGTGCCTATTATTCCTCACTATATAATATTGCGTCCACAATGCCCCAGACGTCAGAGGCAGATAGGCGTGATGCTATACAGGCATTTTTGTCTAACATTACACTACCTTCCTTGTCTGCAGGAGATGCCGACTTGTTGTTACACCCGGTAACTGAACAGGAAATAAAGGACACCCTCCTTTCCTTCTCTCCAGGGAAAAGTCCCGGACCTGATGGTTTATCCCTCACTTATTACAAAAAGTTCCGTGACATTCTAATCCCTAGACTTACTAGACTCTGTAATTATCTGCTCAAGGGAGGTTCCCTCCCTAAACAATCACTGGAGGCACACATTGCTATTTTGGCAAAAGAGGGGAAAGACCCTGTATTATGTGCCAGTTACCGACCCATATCCCTCCTCAACATTGACATTAAAATATGGGCTAAACTTTTGGCCAGACGCCTCACCTCTTTGCTTCCGCAGCTGATACACCCTGATGAGATGGGGTTTGTGAAGGGGAGGGAAGGTAGGTTTCATGCTATAAAGCTGATTAATTCCATCCATTTAGCGTGCTCCCAAAAGGTTCCGCTAGTCCTTCTCGGCGTTGATGCCGAGAAGGCATTTGATATGGTGGCATGGGACTTTATGAGATCTGCTCTTCTGAAATATGGGTTCCCTATCCCTTTCATTGAAGCTATATTTACCCTATATGAACATCCCTCGGCAAGAGTGAAGGTAAATGGCACCCTTTCGCCTTCTTTTAACATCTCTAACGGGACACGGCAGGGGTGCCCACTCTCCCCATCTTTGTTTATCCTCACTATCGAGACACTGCTGCAGACGCTCAGGCAAGACATGCAAATTTCGGGCTTCATGTTAAATTCTAGGCCCCACTTGATCTCTGCATTTGCAGATGATCTTCTATTATCCTTATCTGACCCTGTAGCAGCGATGCCCCGGCTCCTGACTATATTTGAGGAATATGGCTCGTTGTCAAACTTCAGAATCAATCATACAAAATCTGATATTTTGAACATAACCCTCCCACCCTCCCAGGCACTTATTCTTCAATCACTATCACCTTTTCACTGGGCCACTAGTTCCATACAATATTTGGGCATTCAGATTCCCAGTAATATGTCTGACTTATATTCTCTTAATTTTCTGCCACTATTACACAAAGTGCAGCGGTTGTTGAGAGAATATGATATCCCCTATTTATCCTGGATGGGCAGAAAAAACTTAATACAAACCTATGTCCTCCCCTTGATACTTTATCATTTGCAAATGGTTCCTATGTTACTACCCAATTCTTACTTTGATGGATTGCGCAGGTGCTTCTCATCCTTCCTTTGGCATGGTAGAAAACCTAGACTGCCTTATAAGTTGCTTTCTCAAAAGAAGCAGCGAGGAGGAATGGGACTACCCGATCTTAAACGCTACTACCAAGCCATCCATCTCCAGAGGTGGTTAGACATGTATGCTAAGCCCTCCGCTGATGTTAAAGTAGAATCTGACATGTGTGTGATTGGCCCAGAAGCCTATGGCTTATTATGGTTGTCCACTCGTCAGGAGATACAACGTCTACCCTCTAGCCTGGTACAGGGCACACTCACAGTGTGGCATTCTTTATATAACTCAGGGACGTTGTTCAGTGATTATTCCCCTCTGACTCCAGGTGCTTTATTGCCTTGCCTGCTGGGACAGCCTTTGAGTGCACAATCAGATATATGGAGTAGCTTAAAATCCTATACTATAGCTGACTGTATGCCTAATAATAGACCGCCTGAACAAGCTGTTGTTGATTCTCTTTTCCCAGGCGTCTCCTTGAACTTTCTTCAATGACAACAAATTACTTCCCTATGCACCAGTTACCTGTCACGATACAAGGCCATCAGGGAATTATCTGGGTTTGAGAAATTGATGCTCACTCATTCTCATAAAAGATGTAAGCTATCTACGTTATATGGTCATCTACAGTTATTGGAAGGTCCTGCAACACCTTCTTTTCTAGACGCCTGGGAGGAGGAACTTAACATACAGCTGTCAGAGAAAGACAAGTCTTTTGTTCTTGCACACTCACATGGTTTTTCCCCATGTATAAAAATTCAAGAGAATCATTACAAACTACTTACAAGATGGTACAGGACACCAGATCTTATGTACCATCAGGGTCTCACAAATGATAAGAGGTGCTGGAGATGTCATGCTCACATTGGCACCCTGAGTCATATATGGTGGTTCTGCCCATTGATTACCCCCTTTTGGCAAATGATTGAAAAACATATCAGGGTCATAGAGAGCTCTGATTTCTCGTTGACAGCTGATATGGTGCTGCTAGCTCGGCCAACCTCTACTTTTAAACCCTCCAAATTGTCTCTGACGACACATTTGATTGCTGCGGCGAAATGTTTGATTCCCCTATTGTGGCTACAAACAGTTCCCCCATCAGAAGCTCAGTGGCTTGACAAAATAGACCAAATATGTAGGATGGAGGAGTTGTCCAGCTGGCAAATCCATAAACACAATCGCTTTCTCAAAATATGGGGCCCTTGGCTACAACATGTGAAGATTTGAGTGTAGGCCACGGTGGGCTTGGCATCTCCGTGAAATCTCAACTATCTCCCTTTCTCTCCCTTTCTCTTCTTCTTTTTATCCTGAAACTCCTGGTCCCCCCCCCCCCCCAACAAACACCTTCCATTCTGTAACTATTTGAAATGTATGACCAATGTTGTGGCAGCATGGTTATTATTACTGTTCCTTTTGTTTATTCTTCTTTTACCTTTTCTGTAATATTTGTGGAATTGTCGCAGTACTATTGTATGACACTTATTGGGGGTTCTGCGTAACCTGTATATTACTGTACTTTTCCACTGTATGGCTTATACTCAATAAAAACAGATTTGATAAAAAAAAAAAAAGTGATGTACAAAAGTGATGTTTTACACAAAGTGTAAAATAAAATAATTTTATTATAAAAATAAAAAAAATAAGTCTCACATGTAAAAAATGTACCCTTTTCCCCAATTAAGTCATTTAAGAATTGTTAAAAATAGAAAAAAAGACATATTTGATATTGCCATATCTGTAACGCCAGCCTTATAAAAATATCACATTATCTATCCCATTAGATGAGTCATAAAATTAAAAATTACGCCAAAATAGCTATTTTTTAATTACCTCACCTCCCAAAAAGCATAACATCAAGCGACATAACATCAGAATAGTACCAATGAAAAAGTCACCTCATCCCACAAAAAACAAGCCCTCAAATAAGACCTTAGCCAGAAAAATAAAAAATATGACTATAAGAAAATGACAACCCAAAAACATGATTTAACCCCCAAAATATATTCCTATTGTGTAAAACTTTAAAAAATAGACATATTTGATATTGTGTCACATCTGTAACAACTGTCTCTATGAAATATCACATGATCTAACCCATTAGGTGAACACCATAAAAAATAAATAAAAATTATGCCAAAACGCGCTCCAAAAAAACATATATATAATATTATATCAAGTCATCAAAAAGTCCCCGAAGTACCAATAAAAAGTATATTCTGTCCTGTTAAAGGCAAGCCTTCAGACATTTACGTTCAGACAAAAATAAAAATTTTAACCCTTTCATGACCGGACCTATAAAAGGCCTGAATGTCCAGGCAACTTTTTGTGTTTTGGGCACATGGTGGCTTAATGACCCTAATTTTTTTTTTCGTTTGAATACGAAAAAAATTTTTGCTAATTTTTTTACTTGACACTTAGGACTTATTATTAGAATGGTTTTTTAAAGATATTTTATATTTTTTTAGGTTTAATTTAGACAAAAACAGCTAATTCTTATTAAAAAAAGGATTTTTTTTAATTATAGATTTTTTTTTTTAAATATTAAAACTGACGCACAAATTAATTATTGCAATGGGTTCCCTATTTGATGACGATCATTTTGATATATAGCATGTATAGATTTTATTTGACGGGGCGACTATGGTGACTGTTTCTATTGGCGACTGCGTGTTTAATTTTTTTTTTACACTTTTTTTTTTTTTTTTTACTTATATATTAATTTATTTTTGACAACTAATATGTCCCCCAGGAGGTCATTAAAAGACCTCTGGAGGACTGACTTTTTTTTTTTCTTTTTTTTACACTTTTTTTTCCCACTGTTTCCACTGTAACTGGGGCATCCACAGGAGCCCCAGTTACAGGGGAAAACAGCCCCCTGGGGGCTCATTACACACAGGCAGAGCTGATCAGGGTCTCCTTAGACCCTGCAGCACTGCTCTGGCCCCGAGACACCCGGCGGTCACGTGACCGCCGGGTCTAACACAGGAAGCGGCGCTGCCGCTTCTTTCCTGCTGCGCCGCTGAGGAGGTAAGTCTCTCCTCCGGCTTAGGAGAAGACAGAAGCGGTAATAAACCGCTCCTGTCTTCTCCTCAGGGTCCCCGCTCTGTCTGTGAGCCGGGACCCGACCTGCTCCTGCTAGATTGCAGGAGCAGGAGCTTTAATCCCAGTGCTGATCAGCGCTGGGATTAAAGGGCCGCCTGCACGTCTATATACGTGCTATCTGCACGGGGCATGTGCAGATAGGACGTATATAGCCGTATGGCGGTCGTGAAGGGGTTAAGGATGTTAGTATATGGTGAAGCAAAATATAACACGTTTAATAAAAAGGATTTTATTATGCAAAAGTAGTAAAACATGAAAAAAACATTATAAATTTGGTATTGTCATAACCGTATCAACCTGCAGAATAAAGTTATCATATGATATATACCACATGATGAACCTTATTAAAAATAAAAAACACTGACATAATTTCAATTTTGGCCAACCTCATCTCCCAAAAAATGAGATAAAAAACAGAAAGCCAAATGTACCCAAAATGGTACCAATAAAATCTATAGTTTGTCCCACCAAAAATAATCCCTCACACAGCAATGTCAACAAAAAATTAAAAAAGTCATGGCTCTTAAAAAACATTTCAGCAAATTTTATGTAAGAGAATTCATTTTCATAGCCAAGGGTCTGTAAATTCTATGAAATGCCTGCTTGGTGCTCACTACACCTCCTTAAAAATTCCTTGGGTGGTGTATACCATTCCAGCAAAATCTTCTCGCCAAAAACCATATGGCACTTCCTGCCTTCTGAGGCCTGCTGTGTGCTCATACAGCAGTTTACGACCTCATATGGGGTGTTTCTGTAAACTGCAGAATCAAGGTAATTAATATTAAGGTTTGTTTTGTTGTTAACCCTTGATGTGTTAGAGGGAAAAAATGATTAAAATGGAAAATCTGCAAAAAAAAAAAATATTTTGAAATTTCTTCTCCATTTTGCTTCAATTCATGTGGAATACTTAAAGGGTTAACAACATTTCTAAAATCCGTTCTGAATAGCTTGAGGGTTGTAATTTCTAAAATGTCCTAAAAAGTCCTAAAAAGTGGATTTTGGAAATTTTCGTGAAAATTTTAAAAATTGCTTCTAAATTTATATTTCTATTGTTGACTGAAATGAAGCATCCGAAGTGGAATTCTGTTTGAATTTAAGTAAAAATTTGATTGTAAAGGAAACCGAATTTCCTTGCACTAAATGGTAACAAATCATTTTTCCTAAAATTGGCAGCTGGACTTGTCTCCACAAAGAATGAAAAAAATAAAAATAAAAATCATCCACTTGCTCATGCAGAGGCAGTACGCTCCTCTCTTAATTAAAAAAGATCTGCCAAAGGATATGCTCTTAGCGTGATAACATCACCGCACACTCCTAGCTTGATCACGTGGTAATCATGAGTGATTTTTTTTTAAACCCAAAAAGCTTTATTGCACTATTACTGTTTTTAACGGCCGTTAAATGTGTGTACTTCTGTCTAAGTGGCCATTAAAAACAGTCCCTTTTGTGACATTAATTTGTAACAAATAAAATTTATTGTCAAACTTTGGCAAAGCCACAGAATCAAATTTTTCAAAACCTCACTCATCTCTACTTCTAACATCCTAAAACTAAGATACAGTAACTTTACCAAATGATGCCAACATAACGTAAACATTTGGTATTTTATGAGTTATCACTATCTGTCTTAAAAATAGAGAGATTCAAATTTAGAAAATATTTCTGGTAAATTTGGGATTTTTTATAAATAAAGGTAAAACATATTTACTCAAATTTACTATTAATATAACTTATGCCGTGTCAATCAAAAACAGAATGGCTTGGATAAACATTCCAAAGTTATTACAACATAAAATGACATGTCAGATTTGCAAAATTAGGCTTGGTCAGAACAGGGCTAAATGGCCTGGTCTGGAGGTAGTTAATTTGTTCTGTATCTCACATAGTAGCCCTGAGAACCTCACCAACATTTGTTGTATGTCTTCTCTTCCTTCTCTTAACTGTGCACTCTGGAACCCATGGCCAGTGTGCAGCAAACTCCCCAATAGTAATGACTCCTTTCTTTCTAATACTCTTAACCTGCTTGCGAATCCGAAACTTGGATTCAGCGATCTGACACCACTTCCCCTGCTGTCCTTTCTTACGGTGGATTACATTTTTCTCACACCCCCAGACATGAGAACAGACATGGTGCTGGTGTCTGCATACTTGTGAGAGGGGCAGTTGTTTACTGTCCCCCTGGCTCATCCACCCAGTTCATGGATAACTTTTTCTGAATGGCTTTCACATTTCCAGTCCTCTGAATTACTAACTTCCTCCCAGCTTCAATTTCTAACCTCCTCTTTTGGCCTTTCACAACTTTCTAATTCTCAGACGTATGAAGACAATACTATACTTGACCTGGTCTGTATTTGGCTCTGCTTAATTAACTAACTGTCCCGCTCTCTGACCACAACATTCTCTCCTTCACTATAGCAAACTCTCATCAATCTCAGCATGTTCCTACTTATCAAACTTTTAGAAAACTACATGCCATTGACCCTTTTAAACTTACAGACACTCTACAGTCATCATTGTCCCCCAATCTCTTCCTATTGTATGCCCTGATCTGGCTGCAAAGCACTATAATGAAGTAGTGCCCCCTAAACTCAACCTCCCAAAAGAAACAAAATCAACCCTTGCACACATCTCAAACTCACTTTCTTCAGTAGTCCTCCAGGATGGCTGAACAGCTATGGAGAGAAGCTCATACCAGATTTTCTCCTTTACAAATTTATGCTGAGAACTTATCCCTGCCCTACACCAAGCTTAAAAATTCTTTTACACTTTTCACTCCCTTCTCAGTCCTAAAGTGCTGGTTCCTATTTCAAACGTCTGTGCTGAATATCTGGCCATTTCACTGAGAAAATTGAAAATATCCGGCATGAAATACCAGGCTCTAAGTGTCATTGATAACCTTCCCACCCCACCTCCTCTGGTTTACTTTGACCCAGGCAAATAATAAGTCTCCAGGGTTCTCTCTTGTTTCTGCCCCACCACATGAATTATTCATACCACCTCCAGTATCTCTGCTAGTTATCACTATTTACTAACCAAACTAACATTTCCTATTTCTCTCTTCTGGTATGTTCTCCTCCTCTTTCTAACATTCTGTCGTAAGTCCATTACTAAAGAAACTATATTTTGACTCATCATGTACACCTAACTACAAAGCTTTCTCTAATCTCCCCTTTATCTTTAAAGTCCTAGAGTATTTGGTCAATCCTTGACTCATTCATTATCACTCTGTTGACTCTGTTTTTCTTTTATCTGTCTAACTGATGCCTCCACTCCATTCCAGTCATTGCCCATACAGTATAGGATTTAATTTAAAGTGCTCATTGTCACCCACAAAGCTATCCACAGTTCTGCACACTCTTTTAAAACTAAATTCCACCATAATCTGAACCTCTCACTTTCATCTTTAAGACTTATCTTCAACTGATAACCACTAACTAGCAAACAATCTTTATATTCCTAGGTACCCTAAAGTATATGATGTAAATAAGAATATATACTAAGTCTAGCTAATCCAAACCGAGGGGAGATGATGTTAGAGACAGTGGACAGACAATCACTAGTATTCTGTAACAGTGCAGGGATTATGGATAAGAGGATAAAGTATATAACTGGGTATCATTTGGAATCCCGATGACAAGGGGAAAGGGAGAAGAAGTAGAGCTGGCAAATGAAATGCTGAAAGAGCGGTCACAGAGGTAGTAAGAAAACCAGGATAGAGCAGTGGTCTTGAGGCCGGTGGAGTGGATCATACTGAGTAGTGGAGCATACTGAGTAAGAGTTGGTGGTCTATCATGTCAAATGCAGAGAGATCTAGGAGAATCAGTAGGGAGTAGTTACCAATAGATCTTGTCATGAGGAGATCATTGGAAACTTTAGTGAGGGCAGTTTTTGTAGAGTGAAGTGTGAGGAAGCCAGATTGTAGTGGGTCAAAGAAAGAGTTACCAGAGAGAAAGCAGATTAGACAAGAGTAGACCAGACCTTCTATGAGTTTAGAGATGAAGTATAAGTTCAAAATAATGCATGAGGTTAAATCTATGGTAAATTCCCATCAGTCACAAATCCGTATGTAACACCAGGGCAGGCCTTAGGGTTGTGCAACCTGTGTGACTAAACAGGGCGCATCGTCTATCCTTTGCACAGGAGTGCCCTTGCTGATAATATAGAATCTGCCAAGCACGTGCAAAAAATGTTCCTTCCCAAAATAGCCATATACTGTTGCAGGAACTGTCAGCAGCATTTACTGACAGTTTTGGCAGCTTCTATGCTGCGTGTTGCAAAGCAGATGTCATCAGAGCTGTCAATTAGAGCTGTCAAGGGCTCTACATTTGCTGTGTAATGCTTGCAGGAGTTGTCAGCTGCTCATACCAATGGCTCTGATGACTCCTCTACTGTATGACATGTGAGACAACCCCTATCTTTTTCCAAAAGATAAAATGCAGGAGTGTCAGTCAGTTGGTAATAGTTGCTAACAGCTCCTGTAAGTACTGACTACACAGCAGGAATGCATTATAAATAAGCATGGGCTCTTCCTCCTTTTGAACCTCTGGAGTATCGGTCAGCTGCCATGCCTGTTCCTAAGAAGGATGGCACTGCCAAATTCCTAAAAAGTACTAGCATGGAACAGAGTACAATGAAGCAAAACTGCAGAGCATATTTATCCAATAAGTGATGAAAAGTCAGAGGAGCAGAATGTGTTTCTTGCTATTGTTTGGACATTGTACACGTGTCTAAGAGGGAAATACCCTTTTAATTTGCACTGAAAGCACTAGGTGTAGATGCTACTGTATGTATATGACATTATGACTATTTATGGACATTTATTTTGGAGGACACACTACTATATTTATAGTGTATGATAAAAGTGTATGGCACAACGCTGTGCACTGAATTTTTCAATATCATCCACCTCCACCACCTTCCCTGCCTTTGTACTCCTAGAGTACAGGAGCAGCTAGCACAGCAGTGATGTGCCATTCAAGCAGATATGATCACTGAGGCCAGTGATTAGCCACAGTAGTCATGAGATCAATCAACTTCCTGGTCATGTGGGAACTGAAAACGGCAATAAATAGGGACACGGCATGGACACGGCAGATCGAGGACAGTTCAGTGTGTGTGTGTCAATTAGTTTGGATCCAAGATAAAAAGATGAACACAAATCTGGATCCTAAGTCCTATACTCTGCAAACAGTTAAGACACTAACTAAATTGTATGCATTTTTGAACATGATTGGAACATATGTATTTCAGTTCACATCAAGGTAAATTGACCTGAAAGTGATAAAGTGGCTGGATAGGAAACTCAATGATGTCTACTCTTAATGGAAATGCAAAGGAATACATAGGAGGTAATTATTTTTGTTAACGTTGAATATGTTAACAGAACCTAAACATCACTGAAACAAACTGAGCAATTAAAAACTTGCTATAAATCTGCGATTAACTTCACAGATAAACAATGCACACCGGCTTAAAACCTGAACAACTGGAGCTTATCTATTTGCTGGTTATTTAATTTTCTATCAAGTAAATCCACAGGACAAATGTATTTTGACTATTTAGTCAAAACTCTAGGAAATATTTGCTGTTACATAAATCATAGTAATAAATAGTTCTGCCTATTAAACATGTGTCAAGACTTCCTATTGATTGCTGGTAGTGTTTATATAGCAACATAATTAATTTCCTTTAACAAATTGCTTTTTTGACAAGGTTATTATTGTTTCTTATTTGAAACCTGTTCATTTGTGATGTATGTTTTTTTTAAACCTGGCTATGTTCTAAGGCAGAAAAACCTTAAAATTGTATTCCGTAATCAATTTAGGCAATGTTCACAGCCTTTCAATGGATGAGAAAGAATTACAGATTTAACAATACTTAATTTGTCATCGAAATGTTTCTTTGACAATTTTCAGTAATTGATTTTATGCAATTTAATTTTTGCGCATTACCATCTTACAGGTAAAATCCTCTCCACTGTCTATTTAAATGTATTTCGTGATTTACCCAAATCCAGTCAAAAGCACTGTAGGAGCATTAAATCTCTAAGCTGCTAGGATAACAGTTGCTGTATGTTTACATTATGCCTCGGTGACAATACTGTATCGTCTTTCATAGACAGTGTGATTAGAGAAGCAAAGCTGTGAGCAGTTCACACTGTTTGGTTACAGCCTAACTTAATTATCGCAATTTATACTGCCTGTGTACATAATTGCAAAAAAAGTGAAAATGTTGCTGGCTAACAAGTTGACATGAACACTTTAAATAATCCGTCTCATTAAATTCTGGGAGTCCGTTTTTCCTTCTCCTCATTATAATTCTCCAGAATTGTGGTTCTGGTGACTCATACAGAAGAGTTAGGAGATAGAGATCATTTTGATATGCATTGTATTAGTCATTCTTTTCTGGGAGCAGAATATTTTTGATGCCTCCCTTACTGGTGCAAAGATAATATATGTCAACACCAATACATATTCAACAATGCAAATAACACCTTAAAAGAACCAGAAAACCCCAGAAAGATGCTAAGAAATAATAAAACTGATGTTTAAAAAAAAAAAAAAAACAGCTCTAAAGCTAAGATAAAGCTAACCCTACTTTCAAACTAGCGGCAGCCTTATCGGTCAGGCTGTTCCGGCAGGTGAAGTAGAGTCCCGGCCACACGCATGCGCTAGCATGGCACGGATCCGTGCCGTGCTAGTGTGAACGTACAAATCACTGACGTACCCTAAATCAAGTATTAATTCTGGCCCCATCCATGGGAACTACGGGAGATCAACCAGCAGGCAATCCCATATCTGCACTAAGGCTGACATTAGTGTTGTGCATAATATTTTGCACTGCTTTAGGTTAATGTATTGCATGTATGATTTATGACATACAGTAGTTCTCCAGATTTTCTTGCACTAGGAAGATCCTCTCGGTTCTTTTTATACTTTTAGCTGTATGGACCTGGTATCTGACTATTATAAGGTCACTATATGGTGGTATTCTTGGTTATACAGTTGCTTGTGTAGTTGTAGCATATGCTAGTGTTAAAGAAATTAAGTAGTTGATGAACAAAATTGTGCTAAGTTGTATTTCATTATTAAATAGTCTCCATCTTCTGTATTAATCTCTATTCGATGTCACGTATGCTTAAAAATAAATATGTCATAATCACTTATGATATAAGAAAAGCTAGAGTTAGCTAGTATATGTGAAAAGAGGAACTTGCAGAACATGATATATGCATATGGATTTTCCCAGATAAATGAAGTAATGCGTACGTGTTATTAGCCACCATTGGCATCTTTTGATTGGTTGTTGTGTACTTGTATGTTTGTGATTGGATATATTGAAATTGATATTGACTAGATCCACCCATTATGTGCATGTAATAAAGTGGCTCTCTAGGCAGGTCTGCGCAGAGAGAGAAATGACATGACCAGCAACAAGTCTGGATGTGTTATTTTTAGGCAGGCCTCTCTCCCCCTACCATAAAGGGGTAAACTTAACATAATTTGAACACCACAGACAACAGAATGAAGTCTCCTAATTTGGGACTTGTCCTAAATTGCATTGACACTAGTCTCTTACTGAAAAAGTGACACCTATCCCTGACTTTGAATAGGTGTTCCCATGTTCAGCTTTTATTTTTCTTCTTGTGTTGATCATGTGGTATACATATATTTAAGATGGTTGCAAGGAGTAAATGATCAAAATAGGAAAAAATTGTCACAGCATGCATTGTTAATTTACCAGTTCTCCAAGGTCCTGAATCCACCATTATATAAGGCTAACATACAAAAGTGGTAATTTTACTGTTTGCAGACAGTACAGTGATATTTGATGGTTACTATTAAACTAAGCCATCATTTCAGGAACTATAAAGCATTTGCTTTGAAAACTGCAAACGTTAATCCTCTTACGCAGTGACACATCATTTTGTAATGAAAGAGGAAATAATGTCCTAAAACCAGACAAAATAATCTAAGAAACCAAACCTTTATAAAAAGAAAAATTCCCTATTGAAGTAGATGTGGAGATGGAAGATTTGAGCTTACTGTTCTGGATAAGGCAGTCAGTCATCCACAACAGCTTTCTGTACATGAAATTTTCCCACAGAGTAATGACAGGAATGAAGGTTCCAGATTGATAATACTTGTAAATGACACATAATAAAATTACACTTAATTTTCTCAAAAATCCTTTTTATTATCCAACAGATGTTCTTGAAAAACTAAAAATATCAGGCATTGCAACTGTTATTGCTATATCTGGTGTTAACTATTGTTGGAATCAGCTCTGTAGCGGTAGGCAAAATGGGATCAAATGCAGTCAGAAACAGTGACACAGAAGTCCATTTCAAACATGACTTTGCCTGTTCTTTATTTTGTTGCGCAAAATAAACATATTGGGACACATTTATTAAGACTGGCATTTTTGGACACCAGTCTTAATAACGCCTTTACCTGGCAGTCGATCCGCCGGAGTTATGAAGAGGTTTCAGCCTCTACGTAACTTTGTCATATCCTAGCCTGTGTAAATGTGAACCAGCTTCTGAGCTGTCTTACATTTAGATAATTTTCTACAACTAAAACAGGCGTAGAAAATGGTAAATGAGACGGGCCTGCTGGGCCGTTCCCTTTTACCGCCCACATCACACCCCCTTTTTCAGATCTGGCGTGAGAACAGAGAAGTCGAAGATTGACGTGCAAAGGAAAACAAAATTATGAGAAATACTACCGTATTATGTTGGAGAAAGCTAAGGTTTGTGCCTGATTAAGCCTTCTTTTTGTTTCTCTGCTCTCGGTTCACTGAAAATCCCTTTGAAAAGACTGTGCATTCCTAACAACTCGACAGACTTTTTTTAGGTGTTCATATCAGCAAGCAGACCACTATTTTGGAGCCACAATAATTAATAGCTGTCATTCAAGAGTCTTAATCATGGAAGGATATAAAACCTTACATTTTTTCAAATGTAAGTAGTACTCAAACACTGCACATCATTGTCTTTAGCAAACCCCTAAAACTACCATCTGTCATAGACTCAAGAAAATCCTATGTTATAATTTGGAGTCATAAAATGAACAAACCTAGGCAGCACGGTGGCTCAGAGGTTAGTGTTGGTGCCTTGCAGCACTGGGGTCCTGGGTTTGAAGCCGACCAAGGACAACATCTGCATGGAGTTTGGATGTTATCCCTGTGTTTGGATGGGTTTCTTCCAGTACTCTGGTTTCATCCCACACTCCAAAGGCATACTGATAGGGAACTTAGATTGTGAACCCCATTGGGGACAGTTGGATGCTAATGTCTGTAAAGTGCTGTGGAATATAGTAGCGATATATAAGTGAGTAAAATAAATATTAAATATATTATTTTTACATTGTATATTTTTTTTATTTAAATGTCCTGAAGTATTTCTGCTTTTCCTCAGCAGTCCTTCTCATCAGTTTTATAATTTGTATTACAATACCTCCCTCAATGCAAACTATATGAAATGTTGCTGTTTCCCTACAATTTTGTTTGAGATTGAAAAATTATAACCTGTATTTTTTAACCTGAACAAATTCTAAATGCTCTTGAAATGTGCCAGCGTTGAAAAGTGTGTACTCCATGTGTCTGCACTGCTCTCAATCCCACTAGCAGGAATATACATGCAAGAATGCCAACAAGACAGTATAATGATGGCCCTATCATGTGTTATGCATCGTCATTCATTCCATATGCATGCATTCCATATAATCATGGAAACTTGAGATTGCAATGGAAAATCTTACACAAGCAATCTATGACCATCTGGATGGATGCCTGACACTGATGGAAATCTATGATGCATGGATGGCTTTGGGTATAAGAAGTTACACAAAATAAACTCACAAACTACATTGTGGACATCCTACCCTTAAACAATACCTGTTCAGTAAATAAGTAAGTAGAGGTAAATATAAGAAACATTGTAATATATCTTGTTAAAGAAAATGCTTACATCAGCTTACTGTATATCAGACTGCTTTTCTCTTCCCTGCTTTTAACATTGACATCTATGGAGAGAGTAGGGGGTGCTGGATGAGAGTCACAAAAATGGCAGTTTCTTAGCTCTTCTTCTACACTACACTCTACTATAGCTAGTAAAATAAGGCTCTACCACTGTTCAGAGCAAGGTAATAAATCATTTACTAGCTGACAGTAGCCTTCTAATCCCTTCTCCTTTCTCCATAGATTGTTGTGTATGAGGCAGGAGATAAAAGGCTGAGTGAAGGGAAAGAAAAGGAAAGCAGCCTAAGAAGCTCATGTGGAAGCATAATTCTTTAGTAAGATATGTTAAAAAAATGCCTTATATTCACCTGTACTATTCATTTCTGAAAACTTGTTTATAACTTGAGGTGCACTTTAATATTAAGCAGTATGATTATATATATATATAGAGGAGTATAGAGGAAGTAAAGCAGTTGTTGGAGTACTAAGCAAAGGGGTTATATTGTTACTATTTCCAAATTACCAATTAATGTCCTTTATGTGTCATTAAAAAGATACTTGTAAATCCACAAAATTCATGTAAAATTTTCATTTTTTAAAGCCATAAGCGAACAAATGTTATAGCTGCATATTTCTAATGGAAACCGTATGTGTATTAAGAAAGGAAAAACAAACCACAGAAAGTAGTAAAGTGAGCCAATTACAATAACAACATTAATTTGCAATTTTCACACAAAGAGTACTTCAAGCACTACAAAAGATCAATTGGTACAAACTAAGCATTTGAGAACACAACCTGTAATTTTGAAACAAAACAAAAGATACAAGAAAACAGTCATGTAACGCAGACTACAATTTTTCAATAATTCTCTGGTTGTGTTTATAATCTATTTTAATGGCAAGCTGTGATTTTTGGCTGCTGAGATGCAGGAGAATAACTGTATATGATTTATTGTTACAAACATCTATTTGAAGGCAACTCAACCAATTTAATTTCTTTGTAATACTATAATATGGTATAGTACATATAATACATTAAGACACTAACATGATTGCATTAAATCACCACGCATCTTGAAACCCAGGCACACCATTAGGTTAGAAAGGCAATACATTCACATTCAGGTTCAGTTGCTGCTCATCTCTATTCAGTGTCTGTTCTTTTCTTCCTATTTCTTATTTTATTGAGATTTTTTTCTTGCTTCTGCAGCAATGTATCTTGTTATTGCTGGGTTTGGGCAACTTTGTCATAATGACATTGCCATACAATAGAATTGATCTTAAAACAGAGTGGAACTAGAGCATAACCTGTAACTACTGTAGATTTGAGCCGTGTTGCCTTCTGAAGATGTTGGTTAAGTCACCAACAGAAATGTCTCAGGCTCATTCAAGTTTTTAGAATAGGGCCAGATAGGGCCTTAAAAAGACACCAAGTGTCTGTGGTGCTCGGCAGATGGACAGTGTAGGGACCCGCCTGACAGGGACAGTCTAGTGGTCTTAATTTATGTTGCCAAATCCTCAGCCATCCAGAAGATCCCTCTGGAAATACATAGGAAGGTGGAGGAACCCATGTCATCCCTGGATTAAGCACTATATCTACAATCCATCTATGAGAGACTCTGTGGCTATCAAGATAGACTATTGTATGTGAAACCTAACCATGAAAGGGATGGCTGAATGAGTGAATAAATAATATACATCTGGTCTGAGAAATAGATCATCTAGATATTCCAATGTTTGCATATTCAGATGCAGGATGTTGTGTATAGGGCAGCATAACTGGCCTTGATTTAAATAGGTGTTATTCCATAACATGGAATATTTATGTGGCTGACATATTGGGCAATTTTGATATATTGAATAAAAGTTAAGTTTTAGGATGTTTTTGTATTTACCACATTTACATCTCTTATACTTGTTTCCATGGTGGCAGACTACAAGCAGACTCTGTGTTGTCTGACCCTGCAGTTATACTTCATTCTATCTGCCCCCTAATTCCATATACAGATGTAGCAGCGCTAGCGATCACAGGAGAATCGCGTGAGCGCAGAACAATATCATAAATAGAGTATGCATCTGATGATTTGTACGCTAATGCGTACAAATTTGTATGCTAATGCTATGCATTGTACGCTAATGTGTACGCATTTGTATGCTAATGCTATGCAATGTACTCTAATGCGTACGCATTTGTATGCTAATGCTACACATTGTGGGCTAATGCGTATGAATTCACCTAATTAGCGTACTTTTACTGCGAGTGAAAGGAGTGAAAGAGGAGAAGTCGCGATTCGTTAGCAACGCTATGCGAAAACAGCGATCGCTAGCGCTGCTACATCTGTAAATAAGATCTGAAAATAGCAGCACAGTATACATGTAGGTTCTGCTCTACTAAGTGTATATGCCGACTGGCAAAGAAATGAGTATAAAACAGAGCAGATTCCTGCCTGGACTGAGGTTACCCTGCCGTGGTAGATGGGAACAGATGTGTTTTGATAAAAATATATTTGCTAGGAATCAAATGGGGTTATATATGACCTTTAGTGTTATAAGAGTGCTGTTATATTCTGTTTTTTTCTTTAGTGGTGACCATGTAGAACCATTTATTTATTTATCATATCATGCAGGATGTTTTTATTACTTTATGTTTTTTGTTTTTGTAATTTGAAAAGTCACATTTTTCATTTGAGATTCATAGGATCAATTCTAAAAATGTGAGAAGACAGACTTCTATTTAATGAAGTTGTCTACTTCTGAAAAAAACACAAAAACAAAACTCTTCTCTCATTTGTGGTTGGGCATCTTGTAGACAGCAAAGGGTGCCTGGACCTGCTCTTTTGTCTACAGCCAAAAACCACTTCTTGTACAGCTCTTGATTTTAGAGAGAGTGAGTCAGCAGTTTTGACCATGCCTACTGACAGCACTAGGTAAGAGCTGGTGAGTGCAGAATAAGCATACTTTTTGAGAAGCTTATATTTTTAAGAGTAGTGAGAAATTATGTTTAATTCTGCCAGACTCTGTTTCTTAAGTGCAATGGAGGCGGAGCTGCATTGAGCTATTTACAGGTCCTCTCCTTTGCTCTGAGCAATAGCTATTGTTGTATTCTGGTTGAACGCTATACCTATGACTTAAAGCAGAGACGAGGGACTATGATACAGCTAATTGTAGAGAGCACAGAGTAGAAAGCTCCACAAAAGTTATGTTTGAATTGCTCTAAAGCTTTGTCAAAACTGCTGACAGACTCAAAACTGCTGACAAAACTGACCAAGCCTGAAAAGGCTTCTCTGCATTTCAGCAGCCACATTTTTATTTTTTTTACTGATGTGGCTGTCTGAGGTTTTGGTTTATGCAGGAGAAATGTCATTACTTTGTTGCTTTGTCAGGAGTACATATAAATTACAGTGTAAGTTGCATAATATTATTTGCTTCTGTAATATAGAAAAAGTGATATTTAGCAGTTTTTTCAATTTATTTTTTACACTTTTTACACAATGTTTGACATGAAATACCCTGATAAGTAAATTCCTTTGGTTATTACAGACGTGTGGATTCCTACTGTAATATGTGTCTTTATTTTTATTTGATGTTTGCACAATAAATAATAAATAAAATGTATTTTACACTAAGTAATGATTACTTTTTTTTGGGGGGGGGCTTGTATTTTTTTTATTACATTATTACGTGTTTTTTTTAAAATTCCATTATGGGATTACCCTGTTATAACTTTATTTCACACTTACAATGTATTAGTATACTCCTGTATGTAAATATATTATACTTGGCATCTCACAGGCTGCTGTTGCCCTAAAAGCAAGCTTACTGAACAGATAGGCCTGGGTTCCTTCATAGGACTTCAGGGCTGACTGTGCATCGCTTCCTCAGCTACCATCTGGTCACTGGGAAACTCGATCACCCGATCACAGTGGGGAATCCTCTTAGATCATCCTGCAATACGGACCACAGCACAATCAAAGGATTAATAGCCGGGATCAGAATTTCCTCCAACCCTGGCAATGAAATGGAGTCTTTGTTAGGAATGCATCTAAACTAGAGATGAGCGAGCATGCTCGTCCGAGCTTGGTGCTTGTTCGAGTATTACGGTACTCGTAAGTGCTCGCTGCTCGGACGAGTATCTCGCCATGCTCGAGGAAATGGCATCTCCCGCATTTTGAATTTTTGGCGCCTATAAACTCAGCCAACCACAAGCCAGGAGACTCTGCGGTACACCCAGCATCACGTGGGGCCCTTACATGTCGCTAGCAGGGGTTGGCTGGCCTGATCAGGTGACCCTGGAATATACTAGTGACTAGCCACGGTGCTCGGCTCAGATGCTGTCTGGATGTGGTTAGGGACAGATCTGCTGCGTTTCAGGGAGAGTTTTAGGGCCTGGATTTAGTTCTCTGTTAGGAGTGATATCGAAAGAACCCAACAGCCCTTCTAAGGGCTACAAGACAATTTTTTTTGTCACCTGGCTGGGCTGGCTGGCACTAGTAGTGCAGCTATCGCCATATAGAACAATTTTTTTTATTATTGTTTTATCTCAGTGATACAAATCCATTTCATACAGCTGTGTGGAACCATTCTGTGTGTCACAGTTCAGCTGTCCAGTCACCACAAAGCACAATCCGTATTTTCTGTCCAGGTGACACATTCTGTATGTCACGTAATTAAAAAAGGTCTTTTGCTGTCACTGATACAGCTACATTACAAAAATCTCTGTGCAACATTTGTCTGGGTTGCACTTAAGCAGACCAAGTCTGCCTAATCTAATAGTTTCAGTGTAATTGCTCCATACTGCACGGTACTTAATAACATACGTAATTTTTCTCTAACTTATCCACCTATATACACAGCACAATCCGTATTTTCTGTCCAGGTGACACATTCTGTTCGTCACGTAATTAAAAAGGGTCTTTTGCTGTCACTGATACAGCTACATTACAAAAATCTCTGTGCGACATTTGTCTTGGTTGCACTTAAGCAGACCAAGTCTGCCTAATCTAATAGTTTCAGTGTAATTGCTCCATACTGCAAGGTACTTAATAACATACGTAATTTTGCTCTAACTTATCCACCTATATACAAAGCACAATCCGTATTTTCTGTCCAGGTGACACATTCTGTACGTCACGTAATTAAAAAAGGTCTTTTGCTTTCACTGATACAGCTACATTACAAAAATCTCTGTGCGACATTTGTCTGGGTTGCAGTCAAAATAGCCACAGTCAGCAGGGGCTGAGTTTGCTCTCTGATAGTTTCTGCACGTCACGTTAAAAAAAAAATATATATTAAAAAAAATTTTAAAAAAATAGTTTTTTTTTGTTGTTTTATCTCAGTGATACAAATCCATTTCATACAGCTGTGTGGAACCATTCTGTGTGTCACAGTTCAGCTGTCCAGTCACCACAAACCACAATCCATATTTTCTGTCCAGGTGACACATTCTGTACGACAAGTAATTAAAAAAGGTCTTTTGCTGTCACTGATACAGCTACATTACAAAAATCTCTGTGCGACATTTGTCTGGGTTGCACTTAAGCAGACCAAGTCTGCCTAATCTAATAGTTTCCAGGAAAATTTGGAATGCGATCCGGCATACTCTCAGGAACTGTTTTTTGGACCCTTCCCAGAGTCACAAACCACTACTCAGGTTGCTGCTGACCTCTTTCCCGATGCCCAAGTTTTCCAACTGTCGCAGTCTGTGGGTGATGATGATGACAATGTTGACTTAGTGGAAGAAGTGTGTAAAGAGGTGTCGAACGATGAGGAGACACGGTTGTCAGACAGTGGTGAAGTTGTTGTCAGGGCAGGAAGTCCGAGGGGGGAGCAGACTGAGGAATCGGAGGATGACGAGGTGACTGACCCAAGCTGGGTTGATAAGCTGAGTGAAGACAGTGCTTCTGAGGCGGAGGCGAGTGCTGCACCAGAACAGGTTGGAAGAGGCAGTGGTGTGGCCAGAGGGAGAAGCAGGGCCAGAGCTGGTGTATCAGCAGCAACTGTTTCACGTAGTGAAGTTCCCGTGGCGAGGCCTAGATGTTCGCAAGTCTGGAGGTTCTTTAAAGAAAGTGAGGATGACCGACGGACTGTGGTGTGCAACCTATGCCACACCAGGATCAGCAGAGGTGCCACCACTAGTAGCCTAACCACCACCAGCATGCGCAGGCATATGAGTGCTAAACACCCCACTCAATGGAACCAAGGCCGTTCACCTCCTACAGGTCACACCACTGCTCCTTCCCCTGTGTCACTCGCTGCCTCTGCTAGTCAACCCCCTGCCCAGGACCCGGCACGAGTGCCTCCTGCCGGAAAACCACACCTTCGCCTCCATGATCCTCCACAGCGTCCACTAATGTGTCCCAGTACAGCGTTCAGCTGTCTTTACAGCAGATTCTGGAGCGCAAGAGGAAATACAGTTCCACCCACCCACATGCCCAAGCCCTCAACATCCACATCTCTAAATTGCTGAGCCTGGAGATGCTGCCCTATAGGCTGGTAGAGACCGAGGCCTTTCGCAATCTCATGGCGGTGGCTGCCCCTCGGTATTCCGTCCCCAGCCGCCACTATTTTTCCAGATGTGCCGTCCAATCCCTACACCAGCACGTGTCACAGAACATCATCCATGCCTTGACCAATGCTCTTTCTGAGATGGTCCACCTTACCTCGGACACGTGGACAAGTGCTGCCGGGCAGGGACACTATATATCACTGACGGCACATTGGGTTAACTTGGTGGAGGCTGGGACCGAGTCTGACCCTGGGGCCGCTCATGTACTGCCCACACCGAGGATTGCGGGGCCTACCTCGGTCACGGTCTCTCAGACGTACTATGCCTCCTCCTCCAACCCCTCCTCCTCCTCCCCCTCCGAATTACCATCCGTGGGCACGGCGCCTTCAGTCGGTAGCTCTAGGCGCAGCAGCAGTGCCGTGGGTAAGCGCCAGCAGGCGGTGCTCAAACTGCTGAGCTTAGGTGACAAAAGGCACACTGCCCAAGAGCTGTTACAGGGCATCAAGGCGCAGATGGATCTGTGGCTGGCACCGCTGAACCTCTAGCCAGGCATGGTTGTGTGTGACAACGGGCGTAACCTAGTGGCGGCTCTGCAACTCGGCAGACTGACACATGTGCCATGCCTGGCCCACGTGTTCAATCCAATAGTTCAGCGGTTCCTCAAGACATACCCCAATCTGTCTGATTTGCTCACCAAGGTGCGCCGCATCTGTGCGCATTTCCGCAAGTCGACCACAGATGCTGCAACTCTCAGGGCAGAGCAGCGCCGCCTACAACTGCCCGCTCACCGACTGTTGTGTGACGTGCCCACAAGATCGCGTTAGAAGCATTTTTTTAAACACCGATTACTGGGTGTTCACTCTCCTGGACCCACGGTACAAGCAGAACCTTTCCACTCTCATCCCTGTAGAGGAAAGGAGTATGAGAGTGAATCAATATCAACAGGCCCTGGTGCACAAGCTGAAACAATCCTTCCCATCTGACGCCGCTAGCGGCAGAGGGCATGGTTCTGTGGGCCAAGTAGCGGGGGAGAGGAGGCGAGCAGGCATCTTGTCCAGCACTGGCAGGGGAACGCTCTCCAAGGCCTTTGCCAGTTTTATGTCACCCCAGCAAGACACTGTCACCTGTCCCCAGTCTAGGCAGAGTAGGGGGGAGCTGTACAGAAAGATGGTGAGGGAGTACCTAGCTGACCATACCGACATCCGGACTGATCACTCTGCTCCATACAACTACTGGGTTTCAAAGCTGGACACGTGGCCTGAACTGGCGCTGTACGCCTTGGAGGTGCTGGCCTGCCCTGCCGCTAGCGTGTTGTCAGAGTGGGTATTCAGTGCAGCTGGTGGCGTCATCACCGATCAGCGTACACGCCTGTCAACTGACAGCGCTGACAGGCTGACGCTTATTAAAATGAACAAAGCCTGCATTTCATCAGAATTCAAATCTCCTCCGGGGGAAAGCAGCTAAAGATTAACATTACTTATGTATCCGATTCCTCTTCTCTACTCCTCCTACTCCTCCTCCTCCTCCTTGTCGTCTTTGCCTAACGCTGACCCAAAAAACGCCATTTTTTAGAGGTCCAACTGGCATTCTTTTACCACAATTTTTCCGGAGGTCCACCTACAGGCCCTCTCTGTAAACAATTTTTCCGGAGGTCCACCTACAAGCCCTCTCTCCAAACATTTTTTCCGGAGGTCCACCTATAGACCCTCTCTCCACACAATTTTTCCAGAGGTCCACCTACAGGCCCTCTCTCTAAACAATTTTTCTTTGCACCTAGTTGGGTGCTTCCCTAACATGTGATGGGTATGTGCCTCGCCTTTCTTGGTCTGGGTGAGCACAATTGCCATGAGTGTAACCACCAGGCTGTTGCCTGAGAATTTGGGGTAATGGTGTGATTAGGCAGCCTCAGAGGCATCCATGCATGCTGCCCCTGCTGTTTCCTGTCCATTTCCGTGGTGTTTCCATCATTTTCTGATGTTTCCAGATTTTCACCCAGCCTTCCCTAGGCAGAGCCTTGGTCCCCTGCAAAAATGCTCGAGTCTCCCATTGACTTCAATGGGGTTCGTTACTCGAAACGAGCACCCGAGCATCGGAAAAAGTTTGTCTCGAATAACAAGCACCCAAGCATTTTAGTGCTCGCTCCTCTCTAATCTTAACCCTTCCTGACTGCAGCAATGCCAAAATATGTCATTGCAGACTGAGGACCTGTGATTAAGGGGTTAAAGAACTATACACTACAGTTGTTGATTGATTTCGGTGGACCAACTGTAATGCTTTGCCTAAGTCGCCCAAGATTAGATAACTAATTTATCAGAAACAAGACTTATCATACAGTCTTGACCATCTTCAGCCCTAGAAAGTGAAGAACGCTTGTATATAAAATACAGATGTTGCTTGAGCTAAATGTCGAAGTTCCAGATTCCAGCTATTTTTCCTTCTTCTTATATAACAGTAACAATTCAAATGCTGAGAATAAAGCCATCTATCATTTTGTCAACTAAACTCAAACAGTAAATCTGCTAATATTCCTAACACAGCTTTAATGTTGCCATGCAACAGAGTTTTGTCACTCAATTATGTAATTGTTGGACTTGTTGCTTCAAATAGTTTGTTCCAAGGACGACTCTAGTTTTAAATCTTCATAGACAAAGAGGAAGTTTATCAGCAAGTATATCATATGTGAATTAAAGCCTTCCATTTTCCTTTTCTTTTTAATATAATAAAAGGCTAAGCACAACTGGCACAAAGCTGTAATCCAGCTGGCGATTCCATCAAATCCAATGTGCATTTTGTGCAAGGTTTCCAACTAAGCAAATTGCATGCGGAGTAACATTGACATTGCACTAATTTTTATATTATATGATTGACATTGACTGTGCTGTGTTCTGTGTAATGATATCATTTTATGAGTTATATGTTTTTCCATGTATGAAGTACATCTTATTACATTCATTATTATAATTATGCCATTAAATGAATATCTTCAAATCTTTTGCACTATTATGTACCCAAACAAGATATCAGAAAATAAGATGCATAAACCATAATTCCTGTAATTGGATCAAAATATTAAACTAGTTTTTAAAGAAGCTGCACCACCATTGCATGTCATATTAAAACTATGGATCATTACAAAATGAAGAATATTTACAATTGAAATGCTTAAAGATAATAAATCTGGTAAAGACATATGACATATAATGGGATCCGAAGGTGATCCGTCCACTTTCCACCATAAATGCTACGTTTCGGCTGGACAAATACTGCTGCAATGGATTTTTCCATCTGACAGCCAGAATTTATGACTGAACAGCCTACCTGAACCGGCTGCCAGATAGCCTGATGCTAATGTGAACCTTGTGTTACAAAGTATAGCTCCACCTGGTGTTCAAAGTATTTAGCAATTTGCACATCCATCTACTGAGCTGTGTGCTGCTGGTCATGCATGCTCAGTCACTCTCTCCATAACAAGGTCTCTGCACAGCGATTCTTTGTTCACTGCAGACAAACCTCTAGAAATAGATTTTTTCCCTGTGGTCACTGCAGAGGAGCTTATAAAAATGTCCCTGCAAAAAGCTTTTCCTATTATCTTCTCAGCAGTGATCTGAGGATCACTATTCAGAAGTCTGGCTGTGGGTAGAACTAAGATCAGAAGACTGACATGCACATTGCTATACACTATGAACACCAGGTAGCACCATACTTTGTAAATGTTATCATTCTTCATTGGATCATTTTTAAGAGCCTATAAATTGCAAATATGCTTAATATTTTATTATTTATACACTGAATATGAAATGTAATGTTGGGATAACCACTTTAAAGAGCAAACCACCACATGTATGTGGATATTGTATGTAATTTTTTAAAATTTATTTTATTTACAAAAAACAGGTGGATGGTTTTCTAGATTTTTTTTAACGTAGCCCTATGTATTATACTTCGTTCTCCTGCTACTTCCGTCTCTGGCTTTTACCTTATACTGGCTTTACTTTATCTGGACTTTTAACATGGCAAACAGCCTTGCTTGACTTTCTCAGTCAGACCATTTACTCTGATCAGAGAGGGAAGGGGTTTGAGTATCTCAATTAGAGAGTCATACATGCTTTTCTGTGGGCATCCTTAACTAGAACTGGCAAGAGAACAACAGAACTGTCATAATGTTTTCCTAATTCTACTGATCTACTATTATACTAACCTTATCTTCACCTTGAATCAGTAGTAAACTAGCAATGGGTTCCCTATCAATCTGATGGAAATGCCTCTTTAATAATTTAATTAAAAAATCTTATTTATCAAGCTGACAACTTAATCTTAACTTTATTCTTACATGCTCAAGTTTTGATTTTATTAGATTCTTTGTCTTTATATTATCTACACGGTCCAAAAGCACCCTTTCCTATATCATACACAGCAACCTGTATATTCCTAACAAGGCACATTGTATGAACAACCTGTGCTCTCTCCAACCTGCTTTCTCAACCTCTTTTGCCATTACAGTTGAAAGACCAAGCATATTGCCATTCTCATTAATTACAACTGGATGTTCCTCAAAAATGTCAAATCCTGACTTGTTTTCATCTCTTTGATACCAATATCCTGGTCTATCAATATTTAGCTGGTGTTCAATCCTTCTATACCACAGTAATGCTTTGTCCTATACTTCTCCCTAATTTCCTACCAGTGAGGGAGGTAGTACTAAAACAAAGAACTTCCATACAATTGATAATGTTGCAGAAAGGTGTGAAATGCGTTAACATTTGTGGAGCAAATATATCAAGTGTGCACATCAAAATGTGTATTTATTTGTGACTTGCTAGACACAACATTAATAAAGTTACGTTTTCAAACAATTTTTTGTTTAGTTCTACTTTGTGCTTTCTCTTTTAGACAAGTTTTGTCATATCGTTTGGGTTAAAATCTATACCTTCAGAATCTTTGGTAAATTTAACAACATAAATACCTTTCACAGTTCAGTTACATTTTACACCACATTTTAGAAACACATAGCAAACTATTTATAAACATGCCAAATATTCTAGTGCAAAATGTAACACTATTAAAGGGAATCTGTCGCCAGGAAATTCACTGTTAAAGGAGGCACAATGCCATATAAGGCTAGTTCAGTTAAATGTAATTATTCCTTTCACTTAGTGATCCATTGTTTTATTCTGTAAAAAAAATACTTTTAATCAATATGCAAATGTACTGTTAGGTGCACTGAGGGTGGGTCCAACCCAGTCTGTGCACTTTGCTTCTCCTGCTGTTTCTGCCAGTCACTCCCCCCCTTATCTTCCTGACTGACAGAGTCAGGTTCCTGCATAGTCATCTTGCCTAGTCCTATCCATCAAGAAGGATAGGGAGGATCTGACAGAGGAAGCAGGAGAAGCAAGAGTGCACAGAGTGGCTTGGACTCCTCCTTGATATGCTAAATTGCTTACTTGCATATGGATTAAAAGTACTTTTTCACCAGTATGAAGCAACAGGTCATTAAGTCAAATAAATTATTACATTGAGCTGAGCTAGCCCTACAAGACATTGTGCCTGGTTTGTCTGTGAATTTCCTGGTAACATATCCCTTTAATAAATCTCTCACATTGTGTCATTGAGACATGTACAATCAATGTAGAAAACAGATAAACTAATCAATACAAACAGCACAGACTTATTGCTAAAATATACAACTTTTACTGTTATAAAGAACATTCTGAATGAATCAGTCTTTCAAGCTGGTTATTCAGTTTTAATTACACAAGACAGAAAACCTCCTGACTTTCAGTGCCCAAATAAAAGAGGCAATTAAAAACTGAGATCCGGACAGGTGAAATTTTCTTTCAAATCAAACATTTCATAAGGTTTCAAAAGGTCTGAATATCTGAACAATTTTTAACTCTTATATAATATAATATAAACTAAAAATGGTGTTCTCATTTTTGGCATATCCAGACGAATTTCCAAGGAGAACTGTGATAACTTGATCCTTGCTCGGTAAGTGATAATGGTTGCATATTATTATAATTATTATTTATTTTAAAGAGTCATTAATTCCATGGTGCTGTAGATATGAAAAAGGGGTCTAAGAACATAACATGAGGCAGTAAATCTAAAAGCAAAGGGGGAACAAGAGTTTGTAAGCTTTCCTAAAAAGGTGGATTTTCTGGTTGCTTTGTAGGTTTGCTGGTGGGAGAGAGTCTAATGTGTTGGGGTAGCAAGTTCCAGAGTATGGTGGATGCATGGGAGAAATCCTGGAAAGGATGATGAGGAGAACAAAGAAGGAGTTCACTGAGGACTAGAGTTTATTTGTGGGAGAGGACACAGATGTATGGAGAGGACAGGTTGTGGATGACTTTGTATTTCATTGTTAATATTTCAAACTGCATTTACTGAGAAATGGATAACCAGTGCAGGGACTGGCTGAATGGAAAGGCAAAGATGTAACTAAGGGAAAAGCAGAATAACTTGTCAAAAGAGTGGAGAGTGGATTGGTGGGTGCAAGAGCATTAGATGGAATGCCACAGAGAAGGATATAGCAGATTTTTTTTCAGGAGATGAGAAAGAAGCATTTTTTTTTAGATGAATACAGAAGTATCTGTATTCATCTGGACCTTTAGGGCCCACCATGGTAACAGAGCCTGGGCCCACTGGAAAATCCTCTGGTACTCTAGTGAGTCAGTCCGATGCTGTCTGAGCCATAGAGGTAAATTTGAGTGTCATCAGTATGAAAGTTATACTGAAGCTATTTATTCTATGCTTTCCTAGGCTAAATGTATGGATGAAGGAGAGTAAGTGTTCCAGGGCACCAGAAAAGAGAGTGTGAGACAAGAAGGAGGTGTATGAGACAATACACATTTAGTTGTTGAGGTTCAAGAAGATCTAGTGGAGAGCCAAATCTGTGTTGACAAGGAAAGACAGAATTTGTAAAGTGAGTGGCCGATAGTGCAGACAGACGAGGGTAGGTCTAGAAGGAAGAGCACAGATTAGTTTTGTGAGATTTTAAGTTAAGCAGTGAGGTTGGTAGCCAGCTTGTAGATGGTTGAAAAGAGAGTTGAATAAGAGTTTTGAGGCAAACAGGGGTAGTGAAACCGAAACTAAGAGAAAGGATCCAAGCCTTTTTAAAAGTGGGTTTGATGGTTTCCTGTTTAGTTAAGGAAAGGAAGATGCCAATGTTCAGTAATGGATTGAAGAGATTAGTTAAATCTAAATTAAACACAGAAATAAGATTGCAGATGAGATGGGAAGGGATTTGGTCAAGTTTTCAGGTGGTACTGTGGAGAACAGGAAGTAAAGCTTTTTATTAGTAATGGTATAGAACAGGTTAGGCTACTTTCACACTAGCGTTTTTAAATTCCGGTATTGAGTTCCGTCATAGGGGCTCAATACCGGAAAAAAACGCTTCAGTTTTGTCCCCATTCATTGTCAATGGGGACAAAACTGAACTGAAGACAACGGAATGCTCCTGAAAGCATTCCGTTCCATCTTCAGACCGGAGAACAAACCGCAGCATGCTGCGGTTTTCTCTCCGGTCCAGGCATCCGCACCAAGCCGGATCCGGAATGACCCCCAATGCAAGTCAATGGGGACGGATCCGTTTGGTGTGACACACCAGTAATCCGGATCTGTCCTCCATTGACTTGCAATGGGGGGGTCATTCCGGATCCGGCTACACAGAAATACATACATACATACATACATACACATACATACTCACATACTCCAGGCAGGGACGCCGGCAGCATGTCTTCACGCGCCTCCTGCGCGCAGCTATGACGTTTCCCCACTGCGCCCAGCAGAGGGCGCTGTGGGGAGTCGTCATCACTGCGCGCAGGAGGCGCGTGAAGACGTGCTGCCGGCGTCCCGGGCTGGAGTATGTAAGTATGTATGTGTTTGTGTGTGTATGTCTGTATGTATTTCTGTCCCAATGTCTGTCAACATGTGTGGGGCCGGAGAACACAGAGAAGTTATATAGATGGATTGTAAGGACAGTAGGTCAAAACATTCTTTAATATTGTCAATCATATGTTTGAATTATGACGCATAGTCCTTAGCTGAGATAAGAAATGTGTGAGGGAATAAATGTATTGTCTTTCTATGGAGTAGATTTTCTTTCAGCATTACTCTTGCACCTGTATTTTTTTAATCACATTGGTGTGCCAGGGCTACCTGTTGATTTGTTGAGTTATTTTTTGTGTGAGAGAGGCTAAATTAATTGTGGTATTATAGAAACAGTGGCTGCATCTATGACTGCATATAGGAGGAGATAAAGTGCACATATCTGAGACTACTTGGCTAGCTTTCTAGGACTGAAGGATGGTGTGAAGCTTTAAAAAGTATCTATCAGCATGATCAGCAATAGGAAACCAAGCACACTGCATAGTAGGGTTGAGCCAAACATCCTCATTGTGTGGATACTGTCCTGGAAATATTGTGCATGCACCTGCGAGAGTATAGTCGGTCCTTGTGCAGTTCTAATGTCAGAACAGAGACCCCATTCTGAGATTCAAACTGCGCATGAGCTGATTGTACTTTCGCTGGATCTCAGATTTGGAACAGCTGTTTCGAGATGTTCATGCTGTGCTCAGCTGGATTGATCATGCTGACAGATGCTTTTTAAGCTTGTTGGATGATATCTGGAGAAGTCTGTAGCAACAAACATCCCACTCAAATACAATTTGAGTTAAACTGAGGCTTGGTCACTTCTATTTTTCATTAATGTATTATACATTTTTGCATTTACCCACAAAGGCACACTAACACTGATTCATACAGCTCGCTACATAAAAGTGTTACATACTCTGTCAGCACCTCAGGAGAGAAATAATAGAAGAAACTGTACAAAACCAGTCTGTTTCCTGACCTTCATGCTGTGCTCAGCAGACATTTATTGGTAAGAATGTGCTAATTCAACAGACATAACAGTTCCTCGGAAAGGGGTCATTCTAAGTGACAGAAGCTCTATTCTAATGCTGCTGCTATTCTCTATTACATGATAGGAATTCTATAAGATGACAGTTGAGGAAGATACAGACTGACTCATCCCTTAATAATAGAAGGTGGATTGCTCCATGCTGACACTAATGACACAACCTTTTTACAGAAAAGTCATGAAAACAGAACAGTTCTATTGCGCATCTAAGGTGGGGATCTCATATTGGATATGACAGCGAGACTAAAACACATACTAATTCCCCTTTTTGTTCAAGTAGATGTGACTCCTGGCAGATCCCTGCTGCCAAACAGAAGCTATTATTTTCATTGCACCCATCACAAATGATACTGTCAAGTTGGTTATGCATTTGCTATTAACAAAGCTTTAAATGAAATAGTGGATGTCCACATCATATACACAGTCGAATCACATTATTATACACACCTGCTAATATCCAGTTACCATCATGTGCAGCACGGACAGCAGCTAGACAGGCTTGGAGTTACCCAATAAATTCCTGGTATGTTGTTCCAGGTATGCCATGCCGACTGCAGTGCATCCCACAGCTGCTGGAGGGTACATGGGGGATGATCCATAGAGCGAACATTATGATTAGTGTTGAGCGAAGTTCTTGAAAATTCGATTCATCTTCTTTGTCAAATTTTAGCAAAAATTTGCTTAGTGGCGAATTACTTCAGGACAGGGGTCTGGGCCATGGGGATAGGTGAGAAGAGCAGCTGCAGCCTCCAGACACTGCTGTAAAAATGAGTTAGTGCACATTTGAGTAGTACATAGCCGTATGACCCTGACAAAGCCAATGGAGTGGAGCAGCCAAAGGGTAATACCAGGGCCACCTAAGGAGATATTACAGCCTTGTAATCCACAACAATGCCGGTTAAGGGCATCTTTGACAAGCAGAGTCAGAGTGAGTTCCTAAGAAGAACAGCAACAGCATCACTGTGCACCTCTGAATGGCCATACACACAGAGAAGAATACCTGTTGTATAGAGATGCTGATTACACAGGGAAGGGAAAGTAAAAGAAACCAGCTGCCAGTATGAATTGTTGCCCAGTATTTATCTTAGCTAAATTCAAGAGACTGCTATTGCTAACGCTATAGGTAGAATTTACACTGCTGTTCAAATAGAAGCACATATGTGGATTTGTTCCCCTACCACTAGCTTTGGAAAGGTGACTTGTTTTATTAAAGGGATTATCCCATGAGTGATGTAAAAAATGAAAATAAGACACGAGGAAGGCGCCCCCAGAAGAAGGTGTGCCGAAACGCATGTTGGGGTGTGCGATTCTCCTGAGGTGAAAATTGATCATGGGTAAGGAAGCATATTATGCTGCAATTGTTTTTGCAGCGCCTATATTAATGTATATACTAACTGCTATTACCTATTACTATAGCACTGCTATAATTAGTTACTGTGATGCTGGGGGGATGATTAATAATTTGTGCGATACTTTGGTTTAGATATTACTTTGTGATAGTCCTCAAATGTATTTTAGCTATTTTTTATAACTTTTTGATTGTTCCAACATTCAGTCACTATAAGATTTTATGCTACTTTTCTTGTTGCGATTCATCCATTTTTAAACAAATAGTTTTTCTTGATCGTATTTCAATGAAATGTACAGTACAGACCAAAAGTTTGGACACATCACATTCAAAGAGTTTTCTGTATTTTCATGACTATGAAAATTGTAGATTCACACTGAAGGCATCAAAACTATGACTTAACACATGAGGAATTATATACTTAACAAAAAAGTGTGAAACAACTGTAAATATGTCTTATATTCTAGGTTCTTCAAAGTAGCCACCTTTTGCTTTGATTACTGCTTTGCACACTCTTGGCATTCTCTTGATGAGCTTCAAGAGGTAGTCACCTGAAATGGTATTCCAACAGTCTTGAAGGAGTTCCCAGAGATGCGTAGCACTTGTTGGCCCTTTTGCCTTCACTCTGCGGTCCAGCTCACCCAAACCATCTCGATTAGGTTCAGGTCTGGTGACTGTGGAGGCCAGGTCATCTGGCATAGCACCCCATCACTCTCCTTCTTGGTCAAATAGCCCTTACACAGCCTGGAGGTGTGTTTGGGGTAATTGTCCTGTTGATAAATAAATGATGGTCCAACCAAACGCAAACCGGATGGAATAGCATGCCACTGCAAGGTGCTGTGGTAGCCATGCTGGTTAAGTATGCCTTCAATTTTGAATAAATCCCCAACAGTGTCACCAGCAAAGCACCCCCACATTATCACACCTTCTCCTCCATGCTTCACAGTGGGAACCAGGCATGTAGAGTCCATCTGTTCACCTTTTCTGCGTCGCACAAAGACATGGTGGTTGGAACCAAAGATTTCAAATTTGGACTCATCAGACCAAAGCACAGATTTCCACTGGTCTAATGTCCATTCCTTGTGTTCTTTAGCCCAAACAAGTCTCTTCTGCTTGTTGCCTGTCCTTAGCAGTGGTTTCCTAGCAGCTATTTTACCATGAAGGCCTGCTGTACACAGGTTAACAGTCTCCTGTTAACAGTTGTTGTAGAGATGTGTCTGCTGCTAGAACTCTGTGTGGCATTGACCTGGTCTCTAATCTGAGCTGCTGTTAACCTGCAAGGCTGGTGACTCGGATGAACGTATCCTCCGCAGCAGAGGTGACTCTTGGTCTTCCTTTCCTGGGGCGGTCCTCATGTGAGCTAGTTTCTTTGTAGCGCTTGATGGTTTTTGCGACTGCACTTGGGGACACTTTCAAAGTTTTCCCAATTTTTCGGACTGACTGACAATCATTTCTTAAAGTAATGATGGCCACTCATTTTTCTTTACTTAGCTGCTATTTTCTTGCCATAATACAAATTCTAACAGTCTATTCAGTAGGACTATCAGCTGTGTATCCACCTGACTTCTGCCCAACACAACTCATGGTCCCAACCCCATTTATAAGGCAAGAAATCCCACTTATTAAACCTGACAGGGCACACCTGTGAAGTGAAAACCATTTCAGGTGACTACCTCTTGAAGCTCATCAAGAGAATGCCAAGAGAGTGCAAAGCAGTAATCAAAGCAAAAGGTGGCTACTTTGAAGAACCTAGAGTATAAGACATATTTACAGTTGTTTCACACTTTTTAAGTATATAATGCCACATGTGTTAATTCATAGTTTTGATGCCTTCAGTGTGAATCTACAATTTTCATAGTCATGAAAATACAGAAAACTCTTTGAATGAGAAGGTGTGTCCAAACTTTTGGTCTGTACTGTATATTTATTCATCAGAGCTTTGGTGACTCAATTTTTGTGTAGGTTTTGTTAGTCATTAGTGAGTCGACTATGTACTGAGGTGTTATTAGAAGTCCTGTAACTTTTTTTTCTAATGAATTGTTTCTCTAAACCTAGTGTATAATATTGAGGTAAGCTTTTGCTTACTCTTCCAACCCAAAATAAAATTCAACACCTCATGAGAAACTAACTTCAAGTATTTCTTATTACTAATAAACTTAATAATTGAACATAATTGGTCAAATCCTTCACTTGCCCTATATATCACGAAAAAACTCCCCCCTATCTTTTAATTCCCCGTCTTTCATAAATTGTGATATATTCCACTTTCCGTTAGATATCCAGTATTCCGCTTCCCCTGTGATTGTTACTTTTCCTAATCTCCTATTAAACCATAGTGGAGTAACACCTATTGCCTCCTCCAATTCTAAGTGCTTGTTAATTTTCTCCACACCTTTATCAACATGTTCACTAAAGAAAGATTCCTCGGCCCTGCCTACATAATTGATTAGTTTCTAACAAAGCACATTTCCCGTTCTCTCTTTCACCAGATATTGAAAGAAATCAAAATCCTCCCATTTCATCAACAATGCAACAGTAAGAAGTAAAGTTTTATATTGGGAACCTCTCGTCGTCCTTGGTTATATGGGCGAGTCAAGAGAGACAATTTTTAACCTAATTTTTTACCCCTCCCCCAGATTAATTAATTGAACAATTTTCCACATTTCTAAAGAGCGAGTTACCTAAATACACCAGACAATTCCTGATGACATACAGTATTTGTGGGAGAAACACCATTTTTATTACTCTGACCCTATCTGCCTTATTTAGTGGTAGCTTATTCCAGGGGTGCACCACCAATGAGGCCAGGTGAGGAGATTGCCTCAGGCAGCACCAGGTAGGGGCAAGAGAGGGGCAACCGAAGGGCCATGGACTGAAAGGAAAGGGTTAGGTTAAGAAATTGGCATTGGAGAAGGGGGTCGTCATTTTAGTTTTTGCCTTATGCAGCAGAAAGGTTAGGTGAACCCCTGGCTTATTCCATATGTTAATCCTCATTCTTATCTATTTAAGCAACTGGTTTATATTGAGTTCAACTCAATATCTTCTTATCTAAAGCTATCCTGCATCCCCTTTAAATCAATCTCCGTCACCATAATGTTATTATTTAGGGGGAAAAGTATTGTTTTAGACTTTTCTAAAACAATGCCCAAATTCTCCCATGATCTTCATAATTACTTCCAATGTCGAGTTGGTGTCCGCCAAGAAAAAAAGGAGAAAATGCGAGTATACTGATAAATTGTCCTCTCTCCCCCTCAATCCTTGTTTCCTCCCTGACCTTAATGGCCAGTGGTTCTAAAATCAGGGCAAAGACTGGTGGGGGAAAGAGGGTATCCCTAATGGAGGCCCTTCTCAACACCAAAGCTCTCAAAGGTCAAACCATTTACCACCAATCTTACTTTTGGCCGTCCATAAATGGTCTTAATCCAATCTATAAATACAGAGCCAAAGCCAAACCTAACCTGGATAGCCCATAAAAATCCCCATTCCAGACTGTTGAAAGTTTTTATAGCACCAATTGACAGGATGGATTGTGTACCATCTTTATCTGACCACTATATATTGGCAAATAGCCTAAAGAGATTATGAGTTTCAATGAGAAGAGATCGATTGGGCATAAATTAGTTTTGATCACTATGTATCAAATCAGAAATCACACCTCTCAATCTCTTTGCCAGGATGCTCACCAAGATTTTCCAATCACTATTGTCAGTGAAATTGGGCAAAATGACCTAGATGCAATATACTAATTTTGTAAGTTCTGAAGGCATTTGGTCACACTGGATTTTATTCAGAATACAATGGCATGCCACACTTTTCACATATTTATTTATAAAAAAATCAAAAAACCATGTATGCTTTTCTTTTCATTTCACACATAATTGTTTTGTGTTGGTCTATCACATAAACTCCCAATAAAATACATTTAAGTTTGTGGGTGTAATGTGAAAAAATGTGGAAAAGTTCAAGGGGTATGAATACATTTTCAAGGCACTATATCTATGACCCTGCCCAAGTAGAATTGGCTGGTATTGCTGCTGTTCTGATACTCTGAGGTACGTTATTATTTTTATCTATATATATATATATATATATATATATATATATATATATATATATATATACAGTATGTATATATATATCTATATATATATCTATATATATATATATATATATATATATATATATATATCTTGTATTATACATTTTGATTTGATGAGCTACTGGGCATGTTTGCGCCAGTTTAGGCCAGTAATATTGTATGTTAAATATATGGTGTAGATCATTTTCAACGTTCAGTTGTGGTTCTATGGTTCTATGGTATGTCATTAGCAGTACTATTGGGCATTTTCCATGCTTGCTTCATTTTTCTCGCTTTGGTATTTATTTCAGTATTTATGTGATGCAGAGTATAATAAATTATATGGGGGGCATTTACTAAGACCGTCGATTTAGATGCCAGTTTTTGTCCATGTCCACTGCCACTTGATGTATGTAGTTATGTAGAGGCGCCGGCTCTAGTTCATACTTGAAACAAACTACCAGCAGAAGTGGATGGGAAATCTATGTGAATATAAACATGTCTCTGTTAAACATGTCCATTCTAAGAAAATACAAAATAATATAAGAGCAGACTAGTCTTTTTCTGTCAATCTTCTGTTTCTATGTTTAAGCAAACACAGCATATAAAAGGATGCATGGGCCTCGTGTATCATAGTACAACTATAATTCATCAAGGGCATTTCAGAGAACAGGAAAATGATTGTATATGAGTATCGTTTAGTTCGCATTACAAAAACCACTCAATTATTCCTTTACCAACTAAAATATAACAGCTATTTGGAAACTGTTAAATATCTGATATCTTGGTTCCAAATAGACCACTCATTATCAAGATTTTATCTGGCTTGTGATTTTGATGTATTATTATTACTATTACATGAGTTAGAAATCCAAACACTTTTATTGTTATACTTTTTAAGCTGTTTTCAAGAATGCATTTCAATGTAATGGATTCAGGATATAATATGTTCAGATTGAAATCCTTTATTCTATTTGCGACAAACATTTATAAACGATCATTTTTTGTTAATGTATTCAAAGATGGGAAAAGTTAAAGCATTTGATAATCTTATTACAGTTTGAGTATTAAGAGAAACTTAAAGGAGTATTTTGGTTGTTTGAAGTTATTGCCAAGCCACAGGGCAAGGGCAAATTGTGATGGCTAGCAACTAAAAGGGCAGGTCTCATATGGTGTTCTATTTATTCAGTGGTTACTGACTACCAACAGTATTCCAAGAAAGGACAACTGGTGAACCAGTTATGGGGTCATCAGTAAGGATGAGCGAAGCAAGCTTTGGATCCTCAAAACTTCTCTTTAATGCTGTACAGAGATCCATCTCCATACAGCATTAAAATGTATGGCCTCCAACGAGGCAAAATCAGTTATTTACATGGGTGAATAACTATGGTATTTGATTTTTAAACTGGATCCAAGTTTTAAAATGTTTTTTCCAGTTAGAAGCGAGGACTACTATAAAGTGGAGGATCACATTGAACTCAACTAGAGATGAGCGAGCATGCTCGTCCGAACTTAGTGCTCGTTCGAGCATTAGGGTACTCGTAAGTGCTCGCTGCTCGGACGAGTATCTCGCCATGCTCGAGGAAATGGCAACTTCCGCATCGTGCTTTTTTGGCGCCTAAAAACACAGCCAATCACAAGCCAGGAGACTCTGCGTACCACCCAGCATCACGTGGGGCCCTTACATGTCGATAGCAGGGGTTGGCTGGCCTGATCAGGTGACCCTGGAATATACTACCGACTGGCCGCGGTGCTCGGCTCAGATGCCGTCTGGATGTCGTTAGGGATAGAGCTGCTGCCTTTCAGGGACAGTGTTAGGGCCTGCATTTAGTTCTCTGTTAGGCAGGGATCACCCACAAAGAACCCAACAGCCCTTCTAAGGGCTAGAAGACATTATTTTTTTTTTTTAGTCACTTGGCTGGCTGGCACTAGTAGTGCAGCTATCGCCATGTATAACCCCCTTTTTTATGTTATATCTCAGTGATACAAATCCATTGCACACAGCAGTGTGGAACCATTCTGTGTGTCACAGTTCAGTACACTCACTATTTTCTGTCCAGGTGACACTTTCTGTATGTCACCGAATACAACCAAGTCCTTTGCTGCCTGTCACGTGTATGGCTTGATCCCAAAAATCTTTGTGCGACATTTGTCTGGGTCGCAGTCTAAATAGCTACCGTCAGTAGGGTGTCAGTTAGATCTACGATAGTTTCTGCACGTCACGTTCCCAAAAAAACAAAACTAAAAGAAAAAAATATACTAAAAAAAAAATTGAAAAAAAATATTTTTTTTATTGTTTTAGCTGAGTGATACAAATCCATTTCACACAGCTGCGTGTAACCTTTCTGTGTGTCACAGTTCAGCACACTCACTCCAAACCGTATATACTGTCCAGGTGACACTTTCTGTATGTCACAAAATACAACCAAGTCACCTGCTACCTGTCACGTATATATAGCTTGATCCTAAAAATCTCTGTGCGACATTTGTCTGGGTCGCAGTCTAAATAGCCACCGTCATTAGGGTGTCAGTCAGCTGTACGATAGTTTCTGCACGTCACGTTCCCAAAAAAACATAACTAAAAGAAAAAAATATTTAAAAAAAAAATAGAAAAAAATATTTTTTTTTGTTGTTTTAGCTGAGTGATACAAATCCATTTCACACAGCTGCGTGTAACCTTTCTGTGTGTCACAGTTCAGCACACTCACTCCAAACCGTATATACTGTCCAGGTGACACTTTCTGTACGTCACAAAATACAACCAAGTCACCTGCTACCTGTCACGTATATATAGCTTGATCCTAAAAATCTCTGTGCAACATTTGTCTGGGTCGCAGTCTAAATAGCCACCGTCATTAGGGTGTCAGTCAGCTGTACGATAGTTTCTGCACGTCACGTTCCCAAAAAAACAAAACTAAAAGAAAAAAATATAAAAAAAAAAATATAAAAAAAATATTTTTTTGTTTGTTTTAGCTGAGTGATACAAATCCATTTCACACAGCTGCGTGTAACCTTTCTGTGTGTCACAGTTCAGCACACTCACTCCAAACCGTATATACTGTCCAGGTGACACTTTCTGTACGTCACAAAATACAACCAAGTCACCTGCTACCTGTCACGTATATATAGCTTGATCCTAAAAATCTCTGTGCGACATTTGTCTGGGTCGCAGTCTAAATAGCCACCGTCATTAGGGTGTCAGTCAGCTGTACGATAGTTTCTGCATGTCACGTTCCCAAAAAAACAAAACTAAAAGAAAAATAGAAAAAAAAATTGAAAAAAAATAATTTTTTTTGTTGTCTTAGCTGAGTGATACAAATCCATTTCACACAGTTGCGTGTAACCTTTCTGTGTGTCACAGTTCAGCACACTCACTCCAAACCGTATACACTGTCCAGGTGACACTTTCTGTACTTCACAAAATTAAACCAGACTGAACAAGTTTGTGGGTTTCAGTACACCAGGCCCATTTATTTTATTTTTTTCACAAGAGACGGTGGAGGAAGATACGTCGCTTGATAGCCAGAGCACCCTCCGATCTGTTTCTCAGCGCCTATCGGAGGAGGGGGATGAGGATGAGGAGGAAGAGGAGGAGAATGTCGGCGAGACAGTAGAGGGTACCAGTGCTCAGTCCTTAACTCTTGAGCGTGTATGGGCTGAAGTCACCTGCTACCTGTCACGTATATATAGCTTGATCCTAAAAATATCTGTGCGACATTTGTCTGGGTCGCAGTCTAAATAGCCACCGTCATTAGGGTGTCAGTCAGCTGTACGATAGTTTCTGCACGTCACGTTCCCAAAAAAACAAAACTAAAAGAAAAAAATATTTAAAAAAAAATAGAAAAAAAATAATGTTTTTTGTTGTTTTAGCTGAGTGATACAAATCCATTTCACACAGCTGCGTGTAACCTTTCTGTGTGTCACAGTTCAGCACACTCACTCCAAACCGTATATACTGTCCAGGTGACACTTTCTGTACGTCACAAAATACAACCAAGTCACCTGCTACCTGTCACGTATATATAGCTTGATCCTAAAAATCTCTGTGCGACATTTGTCTGGGTCGCAGTCTAAATAGCCACCGTCATTAGGGTGTCAGTCAGCTGTACGATAGTTTCTGCACGTCACGTTCCCAAAAAAAAAACTAAAAGAAAAAAATATTTTAAAAAAAATAGAAAAAAATAATTTTTTTTGTTGTTTTAGCTGAGTGATACAAATCCATTTCACACAGCTGCGTGTAACCTTTCTGTGTGTCACAGTTCAGCACACTCATTCCAAACCGTATATACTGTCCAGGTGACACTTTCTGTATGTCACAAAATACAACCAAGTCACCTGCTACCTGTCACGTATATATAGCTTGATCCTAAAAATATCTGTGCGACATTTGTCTGGGTCGCAGTCTAAATAGCCACCGTCATTAGGGTGTCAGTCAGCTGTTCGATAGTTTCTGCACGTCACGTTCCCAAAAAAACAAAACTAAAAGAAAAAAATATTAAAAAAAAAATAGAAAAAAAATATTTTTTTTTGTTGTTTTAGCTGAGTGATACAAATCCATTTCACACAGCTGCGTGTAACCTTTCTGTGTGTCACAGTTCAGCACACTCACTCCAAACCGTATATACTGTCCAGGTGACACTTTCTGTATTTCACAAAATTAAACCAGACTGAACAAGTTTGTGGGTTTCAGTACACCAGGCCCATTTATTTTATTTTTTTTATAGAATACAATTATATACAGAAAATGTGGAACCCCAGGGCTAAGGGTCGAGGACGAGGGCGTGGGCATTCAATTACTGCAGGGGGCAGAGGCCGTGGTCCTGGGCAGAGTGAGACAGTACCTGCTGATGAGGGAGCTACACTCCCTAGCTTCATGTCTCAACTTACAGGGACACGTGGTAGAGGACTGTTGAAACCACAACAGTGCGAACAGCTGATTTCGTGGATTGCGGATAATGCTTCAAGTAATTTGTCCGCCAGTCAGTCTTCCACGCAGTCCACCCACGTTACCCAAGGGAGCACTCCTCTGGCTCCTCCACCTCAACCTCCTTCCCCCCAGTCTGCCCCCTCCCAGGAAAATTTGGAATGCGATCCGGCATACTCTCAGGAACTGTTTTCTGGACCCTTCCCAGAGTCACAAACCACTTCTCAGGTTGCTGCTGACCTCTTTCCCGATGCCCAAGTGTTCCAACTGTCACAGTCTGTGGGTGATGATGATGATAATGACAATGTTCAGTTAGTGGAAGAAGTTTGTAAAGAGGTGTCGGACGATGAGGAGACACGGTTGTCAGACAGTGGTGAAGTTGTTGTAAGGGAAGGAATTCCGAGGGGGGAGCAGACTGAGGAATCGGAGGATGACGAGGTGACTGACCCGAGCTGGGTTGATATGCCGAGTGAAGACAGTGCTTCTGAGGCGGAGGCGAGTGCTGCACCAGAACAGGTTGTAAGAGGCAGTGGTGTGGCCAGAGGGAGAAGCAGGGCCAGAGCTGGTGCATCAGCAGCAACTGTTTCATGTAGTGAAGCTCCCGTGGCGAGGCCTAGATGTTCGAAAGTCTGGAGGTTCTTTAAAGAAAGTGAGGATGACCGACGGACTGTGGTGTGCAACCTGTGCCACACCAGGATCAGCAGGGGTGCCACCACTACTAGCCTAACCACCACCAGCATGCGCGGGCATATGAGTGCTAAAAACCCCACTCAATGGAACCAAGGCCGTTCACCACCTCCTGCGGGTCACACCACTGCTCCTTCCCCTGTGTCACTCGCTGCCTCTGCTAGTCAACCCCCTGCGTCACTCGCTGCCTCTGCTAGTCAACCCCCTACCCAGGACCCCGGCACGAGCGCCTGCCGCCGGAAAACCACACCTTCGCCTCAACGATCCTCCATAGTGTCCACCAACGTGTCCCAGCGCAGCGTTCAGCTGGCTTTACAGCAGACGCTGGAGCGCAAGAGGAAATATAGTTCCACCTACCCACATGCCCAAGCCCTCAACGTCCACATCTCCAAATTGCTTAGCCTGGAGATGCTGCCCTATAGGCTGGTAGAGACCGAGGCCTTTCGCAATCTCATGGCGGTGGCTGCCCCTTGGTATTCTGTCCCCAGCCACCACAATTTTTCCCGATGTGCCGTCCCAGCCCTACACCAGCACGTGTCAGAGAACATCATCCGTGCCCTGACCAACGCTGTTTCTGAGAAGGTCCACCTAACCACGGACACGTGGACTAGTGCTGCCGGGCAGGGACACTATATCTCACTGACGGCACATTGGGTTAACTTGGTGGAGGCTGGGACCGAGAATGACCCTGGGGCCGCTCATGTACTGCCCACACCGAGGATTGAGGGACCTACCTCGGTCACGGTCTCTCAGACGTACTATGCCTCCTCCTCCTCCGACCCCTCCTCCTCCTTCTCCTCCACCGAATTACCATCCGTGGGCACGGCGCCTTCAGTCGGTAGCTCTAGGCGCAGCAGCAGTGCCGTGGGTAAGCGTTAGCAGGCGGTGCTCAAACTGCTGAGCTTAGGTGACAAAAGGCACACCGCCCAAGAGCTGTTACAGGGCATCATGGCGCAGACCGATGTGTGGCTGGCACCGCTGAACCTCAAGCCAGGCATGGTTGTGTGTGACAACGGGCGTAACCTGGTGGCGGCTCTGCAACTCGGCAGACTGACACATGTGCCATGCCTGGCCCACGTGTTCAATCTAATAGTTCAGCGGTTCCTCAAGACATAACCCAATCTGTCTGATTTGCTCACCAAGGTGCGCCGCATCTGTGCGCATTTCCGCAAGTCGAGCACAGATGCTGCCACTCTCAGGGCAGCGCAGCGCCGCCTACAACTGCCCGCTCACCGACTGTTGTGCGACGTGCCTACGAGATGGAATTCCACATTAAACATGTTATCCAGAGTTTACCAGCAGCGCAGAGCGATTGTAGACTGCCAGATGTCATCTTCCACCAGAACTGGTAGTCAAGTCTCTCAGATTCCTCAAGTCTACAATGAGGAGTGGACGTGGATGTCTGATATCTGCCAGGTGTTGAGCAACTTTGAGGAGTCAACATAGATGGTCAGCGGCGATGCCGCCATTATCAGCCTCACCATCCCGCTGCTTTGCCTGTTGAAAAACTCACTGCTCAGCATCAAGTCGGATGCTTTGCGCTTGTCACAAGAGACGGTGGAGGAAGATACGTCGGTTGATAGCCAGAGCACCCTCCGATCTGTTTCTCAGCGCCTATCGGAGGAGGGGGATGAGGATGAGGAGGAAGAGGAGGAGAATGTCGGCGAGACAGTAGAGGGTACCAGTGCTCAGTCCTTAACTCTTGAGCGTGTATGGGCTGAAGAGGATGACTTAGAGGAGGAGGAGGAGGAGGAGGAGGAGGAGGAAATGGAGAGTCAGGCCAGTGAGGAGAGGGAATTCTTACGTGTTGGGACTCTGGCGCACATGGCAGACTTCATGTTAGGCTGCCTATCCCGTGACCCTCGTGTTAGAAGAATTTTTTCAAACACCGATTACTGGGTGTTCACTCTCCTGGACCCACGGTACAAGCAGAACCTTTCCACTCTCATCCCTGCAGAGGAAAGGAGTATGAGAGTGAATAGATATCAACAGGCCCTGGTGCACAAGCTGAAACAATTCTTCCCATCTGACGCCGCTAGCGGCAGAGGGCATGGTTCTGTGGGCCAAGTAGCGGGGGAGAGGAGGCGAGCAGGCAGCTTGTCCAGCACTGGCAGGGGAACGCTCTCCAAGGCCTTTGCCACTTTTATGTCACCCCAGCAAGACAGTGTCACCTGTCCCCAGTCTAGGCAGAGTAGGGGGGAGCTGTACAGAAAGATGGTGAGGGAGTACCTAGCTGACCATACCAACGTCCGTAGCGATCACTTTGCTCCATACAACTACTGGGTTTCAAAGCTGGACATGTGGCCTGAACTGGCGCTGTACGCCTTGGAGGTGCTGGCCTGCCCTGCCGCTAGCGTGCTGTCAGAGCGGGTATTCAGTGCAGCTGGTGGCGTCATCACCGATAAGCGTACACGCCTGTTAACTGACAGCGCTGACAGGCTGACGCTTATTAAAATGAACACAGCCTGGATTTCACCGGAATTCAAATCTCCTCCGGGGTAAAGCAGCTAAAGATTTAAATAACTTATGTATCCGATTCCTCTTCTCTACTCCTCCTCCTACTCCTCCTCCTCCTACATATCGTCTTTGCCTAACGCTGACCCAAAAAACGCCATTTTTTAGAGGTCCAACTGGCACTCTTTTAGCACAGCTTTTCAGGAGGGCCCCCTACAGGCCCGCTATTCAAACAATTTTTCCAGAGGTCCACCTACAGGCCCTCTCTCCAAAAAATTTTTCCGGAGGTCCACCTACAGGCCCTCTCTTCAAACAATTTTTCCGGAGGTCCACCTACAGGCCCTCTGTCCAAACAATTTTTCCGGAGTTCCACCTACAGACCCTCTGTCCAAACAATTTTTCCGGAGGTCCACCTACAGGCCCTCTGTCCAAACAATTTTTCCGGAGTTCCACCTACAGGCCCTCTGTCCAAACAATTTTTCCGGAGTTCCACCTACAGGCCCTCTCTCCAAACAATTTTTCCGGAGGTCCACCTACAGGCCCTCTCTCCAATTCCAGTTTCCAGTTTTATTTGCTCAAACTGCATACATTTTTATTTTTGGGATAGGTGTGAAAAATAATATTACTTGCGAATCTATATTGCCCAACATTGGATACGGTAGCAAGTAGAAGACCAAACACATGCTGCCCAGAGGGTTCGGCATATTCCTGGTCCACCCGCAAATTCCTTGTCCACAATGTCAAGGAGGTCGAGGTTCTGTTGATGAGCAACAAGTCCTTCTGTACTGAAATCGCCGACAAAGTCTCCATCTAAGAACCTACAGACCATTGTGGAGTGAGCGGCACAGCTCGCCATCAAAGTGACGAACCCCAACGCCAGACTGCGCAGAGAAGATAACGAATAAATATATCTGTGGTTATTTTTGCTAAATAAAAGTTAAATAAACCCCCCAAAAAATTCATCTGTTCCTGTGCCTGATCCACCCAAGTTGAATCTGTCCCATACTGAGAAATTCCCCCCCAAGGAGTCCCCACTGTAACTTGCTTCCCATACAACTACCTCACCCCCCGACACCTGTGTCTCGCCATTGTCCACCACCTCCTCAGACAACACTGGTAAATCCCCACTGTCAGCACACGGAAACAGCAAAAGTTCTTGCGAATTAGGGCAGAGAATGTTCTGGGGTAGCACATCAGGGAAAGGGTGACTATGGGGTTCCAGGGAGTACGTGACCACATGCAATATCCATTTAAAAGTCATGCCACACTTGATGTAGCTCATAATTGACAATTGTACCGGTTTATGCTAAATTTTTAAGTTGGGGTCCTGCGTCGTCATTCTAACTACATCCGGCTGTTATCACCACCACACACGCTAGCCCAGGGGGCACTCCTCTGGATCTTCCAGCGAAACCTCCTTCCCCACAGCCTGCCCCCCACCTAAAGGCCCTCTCTACAAACAATTTACCCGGATAGGGGACGTATTAGATATTGTACTGATGTTTTTTTTGTTTCTTCTTTTAATTGCCTCCTGACCTGTGATAGGCAGCGCATGGACACGTCCCCTTAGCTGCAGTAGGAAAGACACTCCCCTGGCCAGAGCAAGCTCTTTTTCCGTTTTCCGTGGTCGAAAAATCCATAAAATATAAGGTCCCAAGATAGGGGACGTATACGGTATTAAACTGAGAAGAACCGATACCATACCGGTTGATGCAACAGTTTCTCCAAATCCATTCTGGCTGTTGTCATCACCACACACGCTAGCCCAGGGGGCACTCCTCTGGCTCTTCCTGCGAAACCTCCTTCCCCCCCACCTACAGGCCCTCTCTCCAAACAATTTACCCGGGTAGGGGGACGTATTAGATATTGTACTGATTTATTTTTTAGATGCTTGGGAAGCAGCTATGCTCACCACTATACATCCAACAGCCACAGCAACTGATAAGAACAGATACTAAACTTGATTTCAGCTGCAGTGCCAGCATGAGCAGTGGTGTCACCTGCAGGCGGTGATGGACCTTCGTTGCACCTAGTTGGGTGCTTCCCTAACATTTAATGGGTGTTTGCCTCGCCTTTCTTGGTCAATTGTGCTCCAATTGCCATGAGGGTAACCACCAGGCTGTTGCAGGAGAATTTGGGGTAATGGTGGGATTAGGCAGCCTCAGAGGCATCCATGCATGCTGCCCCTGCTGTTTCCTGTCCATTTCCGTGGTGTTTCCATCATTTTCTGAGGTTTCCAGGTTTTCACCCAGCCTTCCCTAGGCAGAGCCTTGGTCCCCTGCAAAAAATGCTCGAGTCTCCCATTGACTTCAATGGGGTTCGTTACTCGAAACGAGCACCCGAGCATCGGGAAAAGTTTGACTCGAATAACGAGCACCCGAGCATTTTAGTGCTCACTCATATCTAAACTCAACCTAATCCCTGGAAGGGGTAAAGTAACCGCTCCATAATTTGTGTTACATTGTATTGATGGGCAAAGGGCTAATTTAATTGAACTACTGGATACAGATACATTCGTTCAAATGATTTTTGATGTATGTTGCTTGAACTAACAGATATATATATATATATATATATATATATATATATATATATACCTATTCAGATGATTTTTGATGTATGTTGCTTGATGCAAACATAGATTAACAGAGGACATTTACTAAAAAGAGGACATTAACTAAAAGGAGGACATTAACCTTCACTTACACCTTCAACACCAGGGTACCCTGGATCCATTATTTTATCTCATTTTATAAACTCCACTTTATCCATTTAATCCGTTTAATAAATTTATTTTAACATTTTATTAGTTGAGTGCTACTATTTTACTCATTCTCACTATTTTATTCAGACTGATGTTTTATCTCCATGCCGCAGAGTGCTAGTGTGCCTACCATTTTAGTATTTTATATTTGATTCATCTTTATATGGCAGTGGGTGTGCCAAGGTAGTGCACCTTTTCCACTAATACTAGGAGGGTGAGCCACTGTAATTATTTTATTCAGTTTAAAAATCAAATACAGACGTTATTCACTGAAGTAAATAACAGATTTTGCCTCATTGGAGGCTGTACATTTTAATGCTGTACGGAGACGGAACTCTGTACAGCATTAAACCAAAGTTTTGAGCGAAGCGATATCGGATGTAGGATCCAAAGCTTGCTTCTCTCATCCCTAGTCATTAAAGCTCATTGATGAGAACTTGGAGCAATGGCTAGTCGGCCGGATCCCATAAGAGCTACTGTAGGACAAATTACTGAAAAAGTTAATGCTGTCTAAGATTAAAAGATGTTTGAACTCACATGCCTATAAGAATAAACATGGAAATCTGTCTACCACCAAAAGCACCTACAATGGGTAGATTAGCAACAGAATTTGACCATGGAATAGTTGTACATGGTGGTTTGACCAGATGTTTAACATCCTGTGAAAGACCAGAATAGTGCAGAAAAAGCACATCCCTCTATGGCAGCGGTATACCCTAATGCCAATGGCCTCTTTGAGCAAAATAATGCCCTCTGTTACAATGCAAAATTATATAGGAACGACCTGAGGAACACAACAGAGTTCACTTGTTGACTTGAACTTCAAATCCCCCATATCAATCCAGGATTTGCATCTTTGTATCTGTAATCACAGGAAAACTTCAGGGGTCTTGTCTGGACCCCATGCCTCAAAGGGTCACTGTTTTGCCAACAGCAACATACAGTAGTGGCAATCTTATATTTCTATCTTTGTGCCAATGTCACTGAGGAAAATATGAAATAAAGAAGGTAATTTCAAAGATTCTACTGCTGAAAAGAAAAGTCCAATAAAAGACTGGGATAATGAAAATGACTACAGAACTAGACTTTACATATAGCAGTCACCTTTCCAAGGTACTAGGAGTGTCTCACAGTATGCAGATACCCACAGTTGACTTTCAAACCAAACACTACATACTACCTTACTGCCAGGGGCATAGCTAAAGGCTCATGAGCCCTGGTGCAAGAGTTCAGCTTAGGCCCCCTTCCCTCGGTGCTTTGTGCACTTTGCCTTTCTGCTTCCATGCCAAATTCTCAACCAAACCCCTTCCAGCTCTACTATAAAACACATACTTGGAAAACATTACATACAGCGCTACATACAGGGTAATACAGTGCCACATATCTCTTACATCCAGTGATGTCTCCTCTGATGTAGATGTTCTCTTTCCTCATCTTCTCCTTTCAGACCAGACTACCATGATGATTTCTTTCAGCCATATCTTGTCTCTGCAGAGTTTGACAGATATCTCAGTTTTCTACTTTTCCATCATTCTCCCCACCTTCTCAACACCCCATCCTGCCACCCCCAATACTGTGGCCACTGTGCTCCCAAATACTATACTGCAGAAACAGATAATACCCATGAAAATACCTGTAACACATAGGCAGTGTCCCCTTCAATAATTATTGGCCAATAGTGTTCTAAAAATAAGTGTACATAGCAAATAGTGACACTAATGGTATAAACATAATGTCCCCCAAAATAATTGTGCTAATCTGATACTGTGCCAGGGTGCAACCCACAGTAATAGTGCTCCTCAAAGTCCCACCAGTAGAAAGAGTTATCTGCCAGAGTGCATAGTGTTAACAGTGTGCCCAATAGTAATATTGGTACCCATTGTGCCCATACTATTAATGATGTTCACCTTAGTCGTTATATGTAATAATTTTCCGTAATAATTTTCCTTATAATGTGTGGCAGTAAAAAATGCCCCCAGATGTGTGCCAGAAAAAAAATACCCCCTTATAATGTGAACTATTACAAAAATACCACCTTGCAGTGGAAAAAATGCCTCCTTACAATGTACATCATTAAAAAACACTGCTTTTTACTGTGTACCAGTACAAAAAATACCCCCTTATAACGTGCGCCCTTACAAAAAATACCACCTTATAATGTGTGCCAGTATAAAAAATATCCCCTTATATGTGAACTATTTCAAAAACGCCTTCACAAAAAAAAAACCTCCTTATCTTTCAGACGAGACCCCCACATCAGATCCTCAGGTCAGACCCCCATATCACACCTCAGATCAGACCTCAGATCAGATCCTGAAATCAGACCCCCATATCATACTTCAGATCAGACCCCAATATCAGGTCCTCAAATCAAACTCCCATATCAGATCCTTACATCAGACTGCCATGTCAGATCCTCAGACCCCCTTATCAAATCCTCAGACCCCCGTATCAGATCCTCAAACCTCCATATTAGATCCTCAGACCCCCTTATCAAATCCTCAGACCCCCGTATCAGATCCTCAAACCTCCATATTAGATCCTCAGACCCCCATATCACACCTCAGATCCTCATTTCAGACCTTAGATCAGATCCCTATATCAATCCTCAGACCCCCATACCAAGCCTCAGATCAGAGTCAGACCCCCATATCAGACCTCAGATCAGAGTCACAACCCCATATCAGACCTCAGATCAGAGTCAGACCCCCATATCAGACCTCAGATCAGACCCAAAATAAATAAATTAACTTACGTCTTCTGCTTTACCACTGCTCTCCAGCAATCTGAACCCTGTTTGCTCAACCCTAGTTATGACCCAAAGACAAGAAAACCAAACAGAACAAACTGGAATCCAAATAATAGATTCAAATAGCAAGGGCGTAAACTACAAGACTCAAAAGCAAGATCTGTGGACTAGAAATAATCATACAACTACAGAAGAGCGAACCTGAACTGCAAAGTTCGGGTTCGTAACAAACTGTGCGAGTTCAGTACCCAGACTTTTTCACTAAAGTTCGGGTTCGGTGTACTTTTTATCATGTGGTGAGCGCGGTGATGTCATCGTAGGTCCTTTTGCAGGTCATGCAGAAAGAAGAGGATACCGGCTACGCGATTAAGTGGATGAGGTGAGTTTTTTTAAAAAAATTGTAACTCCTGAATGGCCATTTTTTTAGCATTCTGTCTTAACCATGTTATAACGGAAAATAATAAAGTGAAGTTCGGGTCCCCATTGACTTTAATGGGGTCCAGGTTCGGGGTGAAGTTTGGGTGAAGTTCGGGTCCCGAACCCAAACTTTGACCTGAAGTTCGGACGAACCCGGTTAACCTGAACTTCCATGGGTTCGCTCATCCCTACATACAACCCAAACTATACAATCATGGACTAACTAGACAAGGAAATAGAAAGATTTGCTGGAAGTGCACAGAGCTTATTCCATAACCGGAACTTTCACAGCACAGGCTAAAAATATTTAAAGAAGGGCTAACCAATAAGAATGACCAACTGTAATGGATCAGCTATAAGACAGTTGCCTAATGATCCAAACTAATAGACAGGAGAAAACAACACAACAAGCAAAAACCTGCTGGTTTTAACAGTGTTGACCAATTCGGCAAAACATAGAAGATAACATCACTATAATTACAGTTTTCAAAATCATATTTTATTATTTGAATACATGGTAAATGTAGTATAATTTGGTATCTTAATCTGTTTTAGGCTTCTTTCACATTCTGTGAGTTAAAAACTGATATTTTCCTTCAGTTTTGCTTCCACTTGCTTTACTATTGCTGCAAATCTGTTAAATCCTTTGTTTTTCTGCACATATGTCTTCAGTTCTTCATATGTTTTTCACACGCATGAACAAAAACTGAAGAAATTCTCACAGCATCTCCTCGTAACCATTAGTGAAAAACAGACTGCACATGGATGTTGTCTGTGTGCTGTCAGTTTTTTTCAATGACTCAGTGACTTGAATAGAACTGTCCAAAAAACTGACAGCACACAGACGGCATCCATGTGCAGTCCATTTTTCACTAATGGTTACTAGGAGATGATGGTCAGTGAAAAATATTTTAAATTGAAAGTGGTCCATTGCAATATGTACTATAGCATAACAACACACGCATTATTTACCCACTACTATTAGAAATAAAAAATGAGTGCTCTAGCTCTAAATAAAGCCTAGGGATAGTCATGATTAATTAGAAATAGTAAAATGTAAGTTATTTCATCGTTTTAATTGATAAAGATGTTAGTAGTTTCAAGAATGCAACAAAAAAAAAAAAATAGCAATACATTCATTCTAAAAGAAAAATAAAGCATGGAAGCAATTCTTAATTATCTAAATAACCAGCAATAAAAACATTTTAAATAAATCCTTAAAGAAAGAGAATAAATCCTTTAAGCAATGGTAGCAATAGTTAATTATCTAAATAATCAAAATATGATGTTTTTTAATGACAAAGTAAAAATGGCTTTTTCAACCAGATGGCCTTCACCCACATGAACTCATTATTGGAAGGAATATGATTTATAATGCTAATATGCTTTTTTTCTCTCATGGTTTAGTGCCAAAAGCTGGAGTACAGCAGGTGTGGTGTCATTATTCAGAAGGAAACAAGCTGACAGTCAGGAAAAGATACTCTAGGAAGCTTTTGATCAATAAGTGGGGAGGGTTATTAAGACAAATTATTCATAAAAGTATATTTGACAGCAATATTAATTATTAATGTAAACCTAGCTTAGTCATACATTCATCATGTAAAATAATAAAATTCAAAGCTGACTCAGCCAAGAGAAGCTTTGCGTTTTGTTATTTTTTTCTGATAATATGTTCTACAGGGTGAGCACAAAAAAACTCCTTGATTTCAATTAGTTATAAAATCAAAATTAGAGATAAGCGAATAATTAAAAATTTTATTCGCCGAACATTCGTCAAACTTTTCATAAGATTTGTATATTCGGCGAATATATTCGTTGAATCTGTGAACAAAATATACGTTATTATGTGGCGTTTCGAAAACATTTGCGCACTAATAACGAAAATTCAGTTTTAAAAGGTACGCAACTTCTTTGAACACGTACGCATGAGCGTACAAATTGCGGACGAAAATGACGAGTTTTGATGGAGAGGAATGGTGGAGTAGGAGGAACGCGAGTCTGACCCCTGGCTACATATGGATACTGTATCAGCAGATGACAGCAGATCATCCGGCTGAGACTGAGATGATCGTGCCATCCACTCCACTATGTCATCCACTTTCTCCTCCACTACAATTTTGCGCCTTGGTGGGTTAGCCTGGTTGAACAACAGCCAAGTATTGCGAATACTACAAGTAGAAGCTCCGGCTACAGGTCCTTTTTTTTTAGAGCTCCAGGTCTGACTGGAACTGGACCTCTTTTGCTTATCCATTCCAGACATTTTTCACTTCACTCTGTGGCTCTGCAGCTGGTCTTTGTCCATGTCTCTCTCCCTGTCTCTCTCCCTGTCTCTCTCTCGCTGCCTGATTAATTACTAGCCCTGCACTTGCCCTGCAGTATGCCTGCAGCATCCCTAATGTGTAATATGGATTCCCTGAACAATTACACTCCAATTTCAACAACACAGGTCTCGAGCCTGAGCCAATCAGAGCAAGCCCTGCCCACTAGGTCAGGTGACCGCTTTCTTCCTGGGCTTTTGCACACGAATAACGAACTAACAGTAAAAGTTCGCTAATTACTTGAATTCGTACGGAACCGTGTATAGAGTAACTTATATGTAGCATTAGAATTCAATTTATTGGACAAGTACGTAGCGAATGCGTAGAAAGCCTTAGGAACATTTTCGAATCTTAACGGAGCGAAACACCTAATATTCGGATTCGCTTCGCAGCTGAAAATTTCTAAGATTTGATACGAATCAACAAATCGACGAATAGATTCGCTCATCTCTAATCAAAATGTACCAGGTGGGGCACACATTGAGTGTGTGTGATACCAGTTGATACCATATGAAACCTTGAGTTGATGCAACTGTAGGCAAAACTGTGTAAGAGTATTTCACCAAAGTTACATTCTATAGCTACATTCACAAGACCGTATATATTTAGCGGTCCGCAAAAATTCGGATGACGTCCATGTGACATCCGTGTTGCATCCGTTCTTTTTGTGGATCCATTGTAACAATGCCTATCCTTGTCCGCAAAATGGACAAGAATAGGACATGCTGTATATTTTTTTGCCAGGCTACGGAACAGACATATGGATGCGGACAGAACACGGTGTGCCGTCTGCATTTTTTGGGGACCTATTGAAATGAATAGATCCTCATCCAATCCGCAAAAAAATTTTAAAAAAAGGAAACGGAAACAAAATATGTTTGTGTGAATGTGGCCTATATCTGTTGGAAATCAAGGACAGTTTTTGTGCTCACCCTGTATAGAAGGGGTGACCATCACGGTATGCAGAAGAGTAATTTGAATTCACAAAGAAAATTTTTAACTGGGCCTCCAACTGCCAGATACCATGTATACCCTTCAACATTCAAAAAGGAAGAAAAGCAAATTGAATACACCCTCAGAGTCTAAGAGAATTAAGCAATGTAATAGACAAACCCTTATTTCTGATTTTTAAGGAAACTATAATGACAGGGTCAGTTCCTCAGGATTGGCGCTCAGCAAATGTTGTACTAATGTTCAAAAAGGGAACAAAACAGAGGCCAGAAAGAGAGGCTGTAGCAAGTTCAGGATCAAGTTTTTAGATTTATCTTTTCATTGGCATAAAACTTCCTATAAGAAAGCCACTTGAGGGTCCAGTGTGATGTTCTAAGGTATCCTGTACAGTGTCAGCCAGAGAAACACTTGACTTTACTTGCTATAGATGAGCACTAAAGAATCTGACAATAGTATATCAGCTACTGTACAAATGCCTCCACAACAGTATAAGAAATAACATGTGAGACATTGCTGGTAGTGAAGTACATTCTGACACCTTTGAGGGGTTAAAGGAATGTAGTATGCGATGATATTCAGTTGCACATTAGAAATACCACTATTGTAAACACATCACGGACTATTACTGCTGCTTACCCTTTCAACACCATACAATAGAAACAAGATTCAAAGAGGCAATAGATGACATGATGCTGCAGCCATAGATACAGGACAGCTTGATGGCATAAAAATGATAAATTTTGTCCATGAAACACTTTCAACATGAAATTATATTCAACAGGTACCAAGGTACATTGGGATACTATTTTTTCTTTCTTATACCAAATGTTTGTTCTGTGTCTCCCCATGAAGTACAGATAAATGTTCCCAGACCTGCCCTTTTACTATTTAAAACAGTATGTCACCCTCAAATACTCTGAGCGGCCACCTCTGATGTTCCCTTCAGTTCCAGCCTCAGATTTCCCTCTGTACAGTGTCCATACAGTAGATGGTCAGTTCCCTATGGACACAGGTTGGATATATCTGATAAAAAAGAAGGATGACAGTGGTTCCTCTGTGATTTGTTGACTGGGATTGCTGAGTGATGGGAAAAATATGCTACATGACAGGTAAGATGGAAAGAATTATAACTGAATTACATTGTCTACTTGGGGTATATGGGCAATGGAGTCAGATAAATAGTAATTCACCTTTACATGGGTCCAAGTGGTGCCTCCTTGTACTTTTGTATGTAGTTTGGCCCTGGCTGTTCCATCACAATAACAAAGGCTGGGCTCTGTCTCTGATACAGTAATTTGCCTCAAAGGTACAGCGATATATAAGTAAGGATCTAATCACTTAGCAAGTTCTTATAAAAGTTAACTGTAGAAACTTATGTTGCCAAGATCTTATAAGGTTAACAGTAATAACATATTTGCCATTATTATTGTTTTCTGCATGTGCATCCCCACCAATCTGACACCCATCACCTGCACAATTACTATTTATGGACAGCATGGAAGCTGAGCTTCTGTAACCCAGCATCATCACTACAAAGTGTATGGAACCTTGTACTTCTTGTTCACTGTATAGTCTTTGGCACAGGGAGGTACCCAATATCTGTTTGGTGGGGTTGCCATGTGTCAGATCCCCATTGATCTGACATTGGTGACCTATGTTGAGAATAGGCTATCTAAGTACTGGAAAACCCCTTTCAAACTAGACCTGCTATGTTCTATATAGTGGAGTGTGGGCCCTAGGGCTTAAATAACTCTAGTTTGATACAGTGTTTGGTAGTATTCTTATGTAGAGTCAAAAATATGAGAATATGATCTGTGAGGTGAATGTAATGAAGTATGCTGTAATTTTTTATAGACTTCACTTTTTGCCACCCTCTACCATGCTCTCAAGGAATGGCCAAAACAGTTACTATTACTTACTGTCTGGGCAGGTCATGGTGGATGAAGTAGCCTAAGTGGCCCAACATATTTATCATTACTTATGCCATTTCTCTGGTACAAATTATGCCTAAAACTTCATCCAGCTCCATGTTGGTGTAGATTTCTGATTGTGGTGCATGGACAGTGGATTTTTTAATAATTTTGATGCATCTCACACCATCACAAACTATAACAAGACTGGCATTAAAAAGGTCAGTCTCTATAAAATTCCCCAAGAATATACTATCCTGAATGCTATGATGGAAAAGAAGTAAAAATGTGCCTTGTCCTTGAAGCCAAAAATTATTACATACATACAGTATTTGAAATATTTGTAAAGATATATTAGGAATATCAGTATATGTATATGACTTGTATGCATTGGTGTCCAATAGATACAAACATGATATACCTTTATAACTTGATGACTAGTTCTCCAATATATGTATTTTTATCGGCCTACTTTCCTTGCACTGCTTCACTTCTGACCCCTACTATATTGCAAATGCCTTCAATAAAGTGCATTAAACAGGTAATGAGATCTGAAATATAGACTAGGGACTATGGAGAACACAGGTTAACACATTCACTGTACAGAGGTCAGGCAGACTGTGTTAAGGGTCTTAATGCAGAGTGTTAGAAAAACGAATCAAACAGTTTTGCAAAGACAAAGCAAATCATCAGACTGAACTCTACCGCATTAATAGACTCAAAGTACAGCCTTCATCTTCAATAAATTTTCTAAGCAAGAGACCTTGATACAATTGGGAAACATTCCCTGAGTAGCAATCTCTTCTAATCTAACAAATGTGCTAAAGGGGAATGATATTCTTCCTATGCGAAAGAACAAAGTAAATAATTGTATAATTTAAACAGTTACTGAAGCAGGCTGCATTAAAAATAATACAGTTAAAATTTAATATAATGAAATTCACTGGAATCAGTAAGATTCTAAGACAATTAAGTCATTTAATAGACAGACCCTTATTTCTGATATTTAAGGACTCTATACTGACAGGGAGTGTTCCACGGGATTGGCTCACAGCAAAGTAGTAAAAAACAGCACAGAAACTATTGGATAGTAAGTCTAACACCTCTTATGGGTAAATTGTGTGACTGTATTCTAAAAGGCGCTATCTTGAAGTACCTCAATGAAAATAAGTGTTAGAAATGAGCCAAGTTTTGAAAAATTTGATCCAGCCAATTTTCCAAACTTTGACAAGAAATTCGATTAGTTACACATTAATTTGTCAGCCTCTCAATGTGAAGGCTTGGAAGGTAACCATTTCCCGACTGCTGACAGTATTTATTACGGCATTTAAAAATTGCACCCATTGTCACGTGCAGTCATGGCTGTCGGATGTCTGCTGTTTTAAACTGGCGGTAATGTTGGTCCCTGACTTTTAACACTTCAGATGCCATTACCCCATACCAGTAACAGCCCCTATTTGGTCACCATATCATATGGCAGCTAGTTTTCAGGCTCCCGTCCCTTATTGCAATAATCTGGCATCCATGTTTCATGTTTGATCGATTCACAGTGTTCGACCCATCTGGTTTTAACCCTAATACATTTTGAAAGCAAAATACCATTAGGTTTGTATGGAGGGATCCCGGACCTTATTGAGGGATCTACATGGGTTAAAATTTTGTTGCACTGTACAGTGACGTAGAATTTGTTTAAAACTTGTGGCTGTCAGAATAACGAAGAATGAAATTTTCCCTGACAGAACGTGTTAGCTATGAATGATGAATTTGGGTACAGTTGGTGGAGCATTCGATTTGTCTAGTAATACTATCGTATTTTCAACATATGCTATCTTCTATGTATATCAACCTATGGTGTTAAAGAAACAATGTGTGTTTGGTGCTGGGTTGAATAGAAAATCCCAGAGAAATACTATAATCCTTGTAGACCACCCTGTCATTTTATCACTCTTAGTGATATAGGCCTGGCTGTAGTCACAAGGGGGCAGTGATGTCAGCAGTTGGTTCACGGTACTCCAAACACATTACTCGATGTGACTCCCTTTCAGAGAAAGACCCTGGCCTCTGGCCTGTGTTACTTTTTCACCTGTAGCTGGCCACTCCCCTCCCTCCGGGAGAAGTTCACCTTCCCTTCACAGTTCTGGTAGTCAAAAGACCCACAAAACTCATTATGGCCCATAGCTCCAGACAGGAAGGTCACAGGGAGATGGTTCTGGTCCCAACAGATCCACCTGGGTTCCAGCTATAGGTGGAGACCAAACATGGCACATTTATTAGGTTCCTGCATGGAGATCTATGTATCTCCACTTCCTGACGGGTTACCATTAATCTATTACCATGGGCATATCCGTCTTGGCCACTGTGTCTCAAATGTATAACTGGTTTATGCCTGTGATGGACGGACAATTGATAATTCCTTATGAACTCCCGGTTTCATGATGTCTCGGATTTTAGTGATCTGGCTATCAAGCTGATGCCCCCTGCTGAGGGGCTCTTCCTGTAGGAGGACTGGGCCTCCATGCTGTCTGATTTAGGTGTAAGATGTACACATGTGGCCTGCTTTGAAGACAGGACCCCTGCGGTGTTTACTCCATCTGCTATCTGACAGCAAATGGCTGTACTTAGATCATGGCTAGCATTATATCCTAATTCCACATTCCTCACAGTGCCCCCTATCCAAAGGATAGGGGATAACCAACTGATTGCTAGTGTTCTGACATCTGGGGGTCCCTTTCCCACAATCTGATGAAGTGGCTAGTCAAACATGCACCCTGCTGCACCTTTCCTTCTCTATAGAATTGGCAGAAGTAGCCAAGCACCATACTGGGCTATTTTCAGCACTTACAGAGAAAATGAATGGAGCTGTTCCATCAGATCAGCAGAACAAGCCCTCTTTCTCTGGATAATTGGGGGGTCCAGCTGTAAGACCCCAACAATCAGTTAGTTATCTCCTATTCTGTGGAAACCTCTTTAAAGTGGTTGTCTCAATTCAGCAAATGCCATTTATCATGTAGACAAAGTTAATACAAGACACTAAAGTATTGTGGTGTTTTCCATACTGCCTCTTTTGCCGGCTTGATTCAGTTTTCCATCACATTACACACTACTCATATCCAGGGGTTATGGCCACCCTGCAATCCTGCCGTGGTGGCCATTCTTGTACACTATAGCAAAAGGCACTGAATCTCTAGTGGCCAGACTAGCACTTTTTCCTATAGCTTGGAAACACGGCCAATGCTGCTGGATTGCAGGGTGGTCATAACCCTTGGATATGAGCAATGTATAATGTGATAAAAAAAATGAAGCAAGCCAGCAAAGGAGGCAATATGGACAGTCATAATACATTAGTAGGTGCCTTGTTCTAACTTTGTCTACACAATAAATTTCATTTGCTGAAGGGTGAAAATCCCTTTAAGACTACGCAATCCATGACACATTTTTTGACAGGGTGTGCCAAGAGATTAAATGCAGTACATAAAGTTTGTACAATAGCGTTAAATAAGGTGGTAGATGAACATATGGTACAAAGTCTATACAAGAATAGATGACAAAATGTTGACTATGGTAGACAGGCCAACTCCCAAAAAAGTGATAGGATATAGCATAGGATATCATGGGTGTACCTCTGGAACCCCCACTGATTTGCCTACAAAAATCTTCTTGCGCAGCCTGCTGTACTGTGAATTGCAACGTGGCCCTTTTGACTTTAATGTGGCCATGCTAGAGTTCCTGTAGAACAAGTGGGTAGGGTGCCTCTGTGCAGTTAAAAAACAGTTCAAATAAGACTGTCATAAGTGAGCAATGCAGTGCCTGCATTCCCAGGATTGATGGGGGTCCCAGTAGTTGTGTACACTCCAATGATACAGTGATGGCATAACCTAACAATATTCTATCACTTTTTCAGATACTAATAACCCTTAGTAACAGTCAATCAATACAAAATTTAATTTTAGAACATAATCCTACAAAATTCAAATGCTTTGTTTTTCTACATCGCATCATAAATACGTGTTTGTCTCAGACTCCACAGGATAGTAAAGTTCTCAAAAAGCATAATTTTTTCTACCTAATATGTTATAATAAATTCTTTTGAAATGAATGTGTCATTTAGAAACAATAAGTTAATATTTATAACATGACCTGCATAAAATCATACTAAAAAGGCTATCAACTCCATTCATGTTACAGAAAACAGTTGGTGTACTAATGGCTTTTTGGCAGTCCTTTGCCCATTTGCTCACTAGGCTAGCTCATATTTTGGCAGTAAAATAATTACAGGCAAACAAACAGCCATGTTTTATCAGATGTAGGAATATGTTCCATATACTGAAGTGATTTGTGAACAAACCTGGAGTGAGAGGACTTGGAATATAGTCTGTCAAAAATCGAGAACAGAGAACTAACCATAATGAGGGGACAGTTAAGTGTTCATTATAATTTTTGCCATCATTGTGCAAGTCTTTGTTTAAATTTGCCTTTCGGGGTTTTGTAAACTTGATCTCAGTACAGTGAACGTTAATGAGCCACTTAGGGAAAAATTGTGATTTCACTTAATTATTTTGTATTTGCTCCTAGGAAGCAAATGAGCTATAGCCCATCAACAAAATAAACATTATAATATCAGCACAAGGACAAGGCATTCTCAGAATAGACATACATCTCAAAATGTTAGCTTGCTCACTAGATGAAACATAAAGCATACAGTACTGTAGGATGACTTTTGATTTATTTATAGTTTTACACATTTGTTGACAATATCAACTAAAAACATCGTTCATCAGGTGAACTTTAACAACCAAAAATGGTTTTAGCTGAAAGATGACAGACCGTTATCATCTGAACAGAAGTCAGATATGTTTGACATTTTCACTGGACAAAACATCTTCTGTTGGAACATTCCCAGAAATATAGTTTATCTTTTGCATGGTGTCGTCACGGTCAACTTTAATGGCCAGTATGGACAAAAATGTTAATGGATGTGTCTGTCAATGATCATTCATCAGATGATGGTTTTTTCAACCCACTTACTTCTGTCTAATGTGTAAAACTTTCTTAACAGCATCAACCAATAGCATAGTAACATAGTTTATAAGGCTGAAAAAAGACATCTGTCCATCCAGTTCTGCCTGTTATCCTGCAAGTTGGTCCAGAGGAAGGCAAAAAAAAACCCTGTGAGGTAGAAGCCAATTTTCCTCACTTTAGGGCCAAAAATTGCTTCCCCACCCCAATCAGGCAATCAGAATTACTCCCTGGATCAACAACCCATCTCTAGTAACTATAGCCTGTAATATTATTACACTCCAGAAATACATCCAGGCCCCTCTTGAACTCTTTTAGTGAACTCATCATCACCACCTCCTCAGGCAGAGATTTCCATAGTCTCACTGCTGTTACCGTAAAGAATCCTATTCTATGTTTGTGTACAAACCTTCTTTCCTCTAGACACAGAAGATGTCTAATCATCATAGTCACAGTCCTGGGGATGAATAGATGAAGGGAGAGATCTCTGTACTGACCCCTGATATATTTATACATAGTTATTAGATCTTCCCTCAGTTGTCCTTTTTCTAAAGTGAATAACCCTAATTGTGATTATCTTTCTGGGTACTATAGTCCACCCATTCCAGTTATTACTTAAGTTGCCCTCCTCTACACCCTCTCCAGCTCAGCTATGTCTGCCTTGTTCACAGGAGCCCAGAAATGTACAAAGTACTCCATTTGTGGTCTGACTAGTGATTTGTAAAGTGGCAGGACTATGTTCTCCTCACGGGCATCTATGCCTCTTTTGATGCATCTCATTAGCGTACAGTTAGCTGTGCTATTTTAACTGCTGTTTGTCATTTCATAAAATACCTGTATCTAAGCGCCACTATCTTATGAGGGTAACACTGTGTATCTATTGTACAATCCTACTGTTCATGCTGTG